>CM039679.1:218205211-218339794 GCA_022537955.1 Schmidtea mediterranea | reverse complement strand
GGGAGAGAGATAAAAGCTCAGTATATTCGCCCAAAAATACAGCGACAAAATTCTTTAAGAGTCAATCTCGAAAAGAAATTAAAATAGGAGCAGAGCTCAACAAATCTTTTTCGCATTCACATACATAGCATACATAAATAACATTTAACAAATACAAATCTTGCACGCATTGTTTATAACTATTTTATCTGTGGAAACTGATTTGAAAAATTGAATACTATATTTGGTAAATTTTATTTAATAAATTTTATAAACGATCTTGTGTTTTGATATATTAAAGTTATATATATAAGAATACCAGTGCAACGTTGAGATCTTAAATAGTGAGACCTCAACACAAGCACAACGGACGCAAATCAAAGGATTGGAGGTCGCCCTGTCGGCGTGCCAGGATGGTAGTGCAGTAACTTACCCTCTGGTATTCGCACCGGTCCAACTGGCCTATCGCGACCAAGATAAACCACAATCAGCCAACAAGAAAACTCGTCCACATGCCAGACCTGGTCGAACCGAGCGATTACGTCGACGTGCCCAAGGAGTGCCTAAATGAACCCGCAAATTAGTGTCTTTTAAATTCAACCCATTTAGTTGATTATAAATAAAATAGTTTTAGTTCATTATGTTGTTATTTGCGAGTGAATATAGTAAAGGAATATAATAACGAGAAAGTAATAAAGGGACCTGGAAGATAAGACGGACATAGGCCTTCTAACGGCAGTCCGCTGAACCCGACATAGGACTAAACCTTGGCAGTTCTGATATCAGAACTGACCTTTGGAGGTCCTGTGACCAGTGGTTACAGTTCCAACGTTGCCTAGCAACGGGTAACCATTGGCGGGCGTCAAAATATTTTGTATGTAATGGGGTGAAGGTCATCCACACCACTAACCCCACATTATTATTAATAATGATTATGAATATTCAGGAAATGATTTATTTTATGATAACTTATTTTTCGTAAATTATTCAAAAAAAGTGAGTTAAATTATTTTTGATGTTATAAAAATTATTAATTGCATTAAATAATTATATTTTTTACACATCTTTTGAAAAACTCATCGAATATGTACACAAAATAATTTGGTTTATGATTTTTTTTTAAAACTTACCAATATAATTTACAATTTATGCTTTTTTTCGGATTTCAATTTTTTGTTTTTTTTCGATAGAAATGTCTGAAAAATTAAATTAATTTTAGTTTTTAGGATAAATCTTCAGAAGATACATCCTCATTTACTCGAAATTTCCTAGCAAAATCCTCAAAATGTAAATTAAAAATTTTTTCTGCCATTTTTCTTCCTATAAATATCTCAAAAATGTCTATAAATTAATTTATTATACGGGTTTTTTCAAATTCTGATGGATACATGTTAAAAGTTTACATGCATGTTTTATTATGGGTTGTGTTAATGTGTATTATTTTATTTCTCTATCACTTTTTAATTTGGGTTTGTCTCAGAGTACACCAAGCCCCATTGAGATAAATTCCGCTATAATTCAAGTTGATACATAAATCAACTTGGCGGAATTTATTTTGTGAATGCATTTCAGCCATTTTTTAAATAGCTGTTAAGTAAGTTATTTTTTATATAGTTATATAACTTAAAGTTAAATTTTAAGAGTTGAATTATGATTTCATAAGGAAATATGATCATAATTCAAGCTCTTAAATATAACTTTGATCAACTATTTCATATATATTACTATAAATAATATTTAGGAAATCAAGTAAGTAACAATAACTAATCTCCAAAAATATGTATTTTTTTATACATTTCGGAAAAAATCTCCTAATATGCACAAAGTAATTAGTTAAATCACTGTAGATTTCCGAATATTGAATTTGATTTTACTGAACACACTTTCAATTGGGTTCAGAAAAGGACTATATGGTGGTAAATGTTCAATAACATTATTTAGAGATATTGCACCACCATGAATTGAAGCATTGTCGTGGATTAAACGATATCCAGTTCCATTCAATTTTACAGTTATTTCGTTGATGAAGATCTGGTAGGTATCCTTTTAATAGGATCCTACTACTAATTTATGATGGACTGGTCCATTGACTCCAATTGCGAGAGCCAAGGACATATTTCGCCCTCGGTTCGTTGGAAGTGTGGCGTATAATCGCTCACCTTTTTTATTTCTTCCAAGTTTCTGGCTTGTCCAAGTATTAAAGCCACATTCATCAATATATATTAATTGAGAATCCATCCATGCTTCTTCTAAATATCGCGTCGTGAATTCCATTCTGAGATCCAAGACGCGATCTGAATTTCTTTCAGCGACCGATGGTCTTATTTGCTTGGTGGTTACGAGGTGATTTCCAAGAAAACGGGAAATAGTATTTGTGGATACACTTAAATTTTCGGAAATTAAGAAGTTCTTCATTTCCTCTAATGAAGCATAAACATTTTTCTCGACAAAATCAAGTAGTTTATTGCCATGTTCTTCCGAAATTTTGGATTTACTGTCACCAATCTTACCTTGTGACAATGGAAATATTAAATTAATTTCAATTTTTAAATAAATCGTACAATGTGATTTCTTCTTCATCGCGAAATGGAATTGTTTCTGCAGAAATGTCTGAAAGTCTATGGAAATATTAAATTAATTACAATTTTCAAATAAATCTTAAGAAGAAATTTTATCATTTTCATAAAAATTTGGATAAGTTTCCTCAACATTAAATTTTAAAATTTTTTCCGCCATTTTTTTTTCTAAAAATATCTCAAAAATGTTTAAGTTAATTTATTATAGGGGTTTTTAAACTTCGGATGGCTACATGTTAAAAGTTAGCATGTATGTTTTATTATAGGTTGTGTTAATGTGCATTATTTGATTTCTCTATCACTTTTTGTGTCTCTATAGTTTAGGGTTTGTCTCATTTACGATTTTACAAGCAACCTCAAGGTGAGTTGGTGTGTTTATATGCTATAAATTTATTGATTTTCTTTTATATTATAGGTGATTTATCTCAAATTCGCTTGGTGTATTTCCTTATCTAAACTATCAAATTAAATCTTGGCAGTTGTAATCTTAATTCACTAAAAATGCATTGAATATCATTTTGAAGTTCAATTCAGTATAATTTATTCAATATTAATATCCAATGGTAGCCAAGCATTTAATTTTAAATATTAAAATCCAAAGTTCATGCTAAGTTCAACCTTAATGAGCACTTGAAAAATAAGAAGTAAAAAATAATTTTAATAACTAAAATAAGAACAAAGCTATATCGCAATCAAAAATCCAAAATTTATTGTAAACTATCTAAATATATTCCTAGATTGGTACGTCTATTTCCTGAAAGATACATACAAATCTTTGAATTTATCAAAACCAGCCAGGACACCAGCTCCTGCAACACCACGCAAAATATTTGCTCCAGCTCCTTTCATTAAGGCCATAAATCCTTCGTTTTTCATAATTTGCACAGTACAATCAATAGATCCTTTATATTTGACTGCTTGTCCAGATGTCATCATCATTCTTCGTCGAATGGTATCAATGGGATATGATATAAGCCCTGATGTAACTGTTACACCATATCCTAGCGCAAAACTTGACATTACACCCGCATCACTGCCAAGTAGCAATGGTTTCAGAGTATCGTAAAAACCAAAGTAGCATCCTCTATATACAACTATACCGACACAAGAAATCACAAATCCACGATATAATCCCACAATTCCATCGGATTTTAATGTTTTTCTGAAAGTAATTATAAATTTTTAAATATTTAAAAATACTACTTGTAAACATCAACCATTCCATTGAACTGTCTCGACGATCCTTTTTTACTTGATTTGACATCATTGGCTAATCTTGTTCTGCAATAATCCAGTGAGTAAACAAATAATAATGACATTGCACCAGCAGCTCCTCCACTAGCAACATTTTTAGCAAATACCATCGCAGACTTGTCAGTTTTTTTTGGATCAAATAATGCTTTGATTTTATCTTTAAAAGCAAAGTTTAAAGCTTGAGTTGGAAAGTATCTGATGCAATTGGCTAAATTGCCTCTCCAAAATGGTACCAATCCTTCAGTTTTAAATGTCCTTACTGTGCAATCAATGACACCATTGTATGGTCTATCAAGTCCTCCCTGCTTGATCATTTCTCCTTGATTTTGCACTAATAGTTTCACTCGCTCGATTGGAGCAGCTGCTGTTTTAGAAATAACTGCGGCACATCCACTGAGTCCAAAATTCTCAGCAAATGACAAGTCTTTTATATACTTTCCACCTTCACTCATCTATAATATAATTATAATTTGTTATGCAACACAGTGATAATAAATTACTTTAATATGTCAGGTAGTACAACAAAAGTGAAACTAAAATTAACGAAAGGAAAGTTAACACTAAATAAAGATAGTTTATTAGAACAAAATGTCTTTGTATAAAAAAACATTTATTAAATTTTATAAACCAAATTAGCAATAAACTAAGAATTTTCCTTGAAAAATAGTTCAAAAATTTTTAATAAAACTTAAATTTTTATTTTAATAATTTCAATCAATTATCCGTTATATTGAAAGTAATTCAATATAATATATTTAAAGTTATTCAATAAGTTATAATATATAAATTGTTTAAAAAATCCTTTAAGATTTTAAATTTATTATGTTTATTAATATGTACAAAAAGGCAGCTGAAGCCTTGTATTAAAAGGCTTAGGAGATCGTGAGAACAATTAAACAATAAATGTTGAAAATATACACGAAAATTGCTAAAAGATTTTAGTAATAATTAAAAATTTTAAAAAAATTAATAAAAAAAAAAGTTTAATTGTGATGTATCAAAATGCTAAGATTCTCAACATCAACTGGTTATTATATAAATATCAAAGTATAAAGAAAATGACGTTTTGTTTTATAAAATTGTACTAAAATAATTTAAAATTGATTGAAAATATATTTGTCAATAAAAGATTTGTATGTGTTTTCGTGTTTTGTTATTTGTCGAAGTTTTAAACATATATTAACTGTCAGTCTTACACCAATTACTACCGTGTTGGGCAAAAACTGATAAAGCCCATTTTTTGTTTAACCAGCACGATAACGCCTGTGTGGTTTTGAGCAGAAAATTTAAAATTAGTTAAAAATAGAAATTTAAAGAAAAATAAAATAAATAAAAATTTTGACATAAAAATGTAAAAATTTAAATCAAAAAGAATAAAAACTTTTATAATTTTGGAATATTCGAGAAATTCCTTGTTTTACTGCGTCAAAACACACACCAACAATCATGATATAAAAGGCGGTGCTGGTTGAGCAAAAGTCAGTCATTTTTACAGACAATCAATGCATTCATTTCATTTTTACCAGACATTTTTACTAGACATTTTTACCTTTTAATTATTGACACCAAGTTATTTTTCCATTGATTTTATTTTATGTTATTCTATTTATTTATTTAAATTTTGTATTGGTTTATGATTTCGTTGAATATGAAATAATTATTGAATTTTTGTTATCATTATTCTCATTTTTAAGCTTTAAAGAAATATTTCTTTTATGATCGATGGATTTGACTGAATTCAATTATCGTTGAACCTCCATTATAAGAGAATATAATCTTAAAAAAGCACCTTAATCCAATTTTGATCTACAAATTATAGCACACATGCAGACAAGAAGTAAAATTAAATTGTTTTCTTTTCGGTACCCCGGATCGAACCGGTATGTTAGTGGGGGAAGCCGCGGCGAAGGCAGTAGCCAGGCCCGTCCAGTATTCTCCCCTTCCTAAATCCTATCGCCCGACCCTCGAAAGAGTAGTGTTGAGGTCCTGGGAAAGGTCAAATATAAAGTTTCATAATACAATAAACGAAAAACATATAGACCAACATCTAGAAGAATTAGAAAGATTTCTTTTTTGTGTTAATTGATAAATTATATTCCGTTGAAAAAGTTTTATATAATTCACATACAATATGATTCGAGACTAACCACACTAGGAAGTTCAATCAGCCACAGATCAGATTTTCTTTGTGACATCATCGTTCGTATTTAATTTACGTGCTAAACATGGAAGCTAAAATCGATTTTGAATACCACTCCAAAAGATTTTACGTTATCTCATTATTTAAATTGTAAATTTTCGTTCAGTTCATAAAATCAAATCCACGACCTTATAACCCATAAACCAACTGTTAACGTGACTATTTTACATTTAAACTTATTACTATTACGAAAAATTTCGTTATTTATTTTATTATTATTGTTATTTATTATTATGGTTAACATTATTATTTTTATGATATTGTTGTTGCTACTAATATTTATTTTATTATTATTAATGTTGTAAGTTTCATAGTTTTATTATTTTAGTTATTATTTTCACATCATTATGTCTATTGAACCCATCTACTCATATTATTAATGCTACCAAATAATTACTAATATTATTATTATTATTTTATTACTATTCTTATTATTAAAATTATCATTATTTTCGTACTAATATTATCATTATTATTATTATGATTTCAGCCAACGCATTTGTTTTAAGAGACGGTAATATTTTCTGCTCATTCATTATCAAATCCGTAGCAGTTTTCATTCCAAAACTACTGATACGTTTAAGAATTGGAAGTGAAAATCTACCGATTGTTTTTAACCAGCCCGATCTTTACTGTTTTCCGATAAAATATGGTAAATCACCACCCGTCTGGCTACCATTATACATATTTATAATATCGTTATTGGCAATCTATTTTACGAAAATGTAAGGTTAGATGAGTTTTTGTATCTGTTGGAAAATTTATCAGTTTTAAGCTATTATTACGTATATTTATTTCTATATTGTTTATACAGGATGTTGATATTGGTAAGTACATAGGATTCTCGATATTTATATTGACAACTTCATCCTGGTCGTGTTTTTCAATCCATACAGATTTCAATAGTGGAACACTACTATCGCCAACAATTTTGGGTCGATGATGTTTGTATATATGAATAATTGTTGATGAAGTTTAATTATTTTTGGTTTCCTTACCCCTTGATTAATTTTTCCATCTTATAAATATATTTCTTTTGGTAAACCTAATGTTTTTGATAGGTTTTTATCAAACGCAACTTCATTAATTCCAATATTCAATGAGAATTTAAAATATTGATCATCTTTAAGCTCAACTCTCTTTGAAAAGAATTCCACAATTTTGAATAAAATATGCTTGCAATTCATCAAGTTTTGAAATGTACAAATCATCTTTAAAGGTAATTGTATGTGAGTCAACAAACGGGTATTGTATTTTTAATCTAATTGTTCCAAAAGGTTCTCCAACCTTAGTAAATCCTGATAGGTTCATCGTCAATGTATATATATAACAGTTGACCTTCAATTCTTGATATCCCATTCTTTTTGCTACTGTTAAATCATCAAATATTATATCAAATGAAATATGATCACATCTGATATACATATATTTCTTATCCATGTACAATGAAACATCTGCATCATAAGGATTAAATATATAAAGAACATCATTTACATTATAAATTTTGATCTTTTTATATTTTGTACCTGTTTCACTCTTTTGTATTCAATTTTGGATTTGTTATAAAATGGAAATAAATTGTATACAAATGTAAAATCCATCAAAGAAACTTCCAATTTTCATGTAAATAGATATGATATTGAAGATCAACCATGAATTTACTTGCTTGATTATTTGGATGTATTGTCGGACAACTATTGCTCGGTAAAATAATATAAAAATTCATTTTACTAGATCTTTTGCTGATATCCATGTCGGGTTTTGATAACCAACCCATTTGACATAGTATTGTTTATCCTTACCAACTTTTTTAGTTTTCAATATTCTTTCAATTCTAAATACAGTGGGTCGTAATATAACCTGTAGCTCCTGCTCATAAAATTTGCCGACAACTTCATTATTATCATAACATACATTACAGAATTCTGTTTAGTAATAATGTTTGAAATTACAAAGACTTCATCACTCCAATTCGTGTCGAAATTTTTAATGAATGGCGAAGCGGATATTTTAGATATTCGAACATGATACCTATTTTATAGTTTGGTTTCTTAACTTTTTCAATTTTTCTAGATAACCATAAATCGACACTATTTTCTAAGGAAATATCAACTGGTCTTAATCCATTTAAACCACGGTGTTCACTGTGACTATTAATAACTATGTATGATTTTGGGTAAAACATTAATCCATTTTTTAATTGCCCTGATGTACAAAGAGTCGTTTGAGTTTATCTCTCAATGTCCTATTAAATCGTTCAACATGGGCCGCTTTATATTGAGAATGCACAGAATAATGATTTTTTTATCAAGAACTTGTTTCACTTTACTATTTTAAAAATTCTTTACCTAAATCAGTTTGTAAGTTGTCAGGGTGACCATCTTTGAACATTGTTTTTATAGCTTGAGCCATTTCATCTGAAGATTTTGATTTTACAGGAATAGCTCTTGCATAACGACTGAAAACATCAATACATGTCAAAATATATTTGTAACCCTTAATTATTTTCGAATTTGGTATCATCTCCATCAAATCCATTTGCCATAAATCGTCAATACCGAATGTCTTGTATGGTCTGGTTGGAAATCTTTTCCTCATCGGTTTGTTTAAACTATATACCAGTTGTTCTGATAACCACTTTTGTGTCTCCTTTTTCGAATTCGGCACTTTTTTCTTTAGCTTTTCTACTCTACCAAAACCTGCTTCGTCTTGGAGTTCGTCCATATTTTCTCATTACAACAAGAAGACTTAAATTTTAATTTAATATTTGGTAATGAGGGATTAACACCAATTGTTTATGATTTAGGTGCACCTAATAAACCGACCCACCTAATAATGAAAATGCTAATGGTAACAATACAGCAATGAACCCTCTTTGCTGTTTATATATAATTTTTTTCATTTGTTTACGATTTTTATTATTTACTAGTGATAAGAACGGTTTCTTATGCTTTTTCAACACAAGTTTTTTAGATTTACTGACTTTAACTTTCCCTTTGACAACTTTAACTAAAATATCGAGTAAATCATCGACAACAAAATTTGGAAATTATTGTAAAATATTCATTCTTCTAACACTTTGAGCCTTTAGCAATGCAGTAAAAAACCGAAAACTTCTATGATTTTTGACAGGTTTTAAATATTTCACATGTTTTGGTTTTAAATGATGCATAATGAAGTTCGAGTTTGGAAAATTTTGGGTAATAAGCTTTTTCGAAAGAGTGTAACTAGTTTTTGCCGGAATTTGTTCTTTCTTTTTCAAAATTCTTTTAAGTTTTCTAAATTTTGGTTTTGACAATATGCCAAACTTTGGTTGTACACGCGCTTTTAGAAACATGATTAATAATAATAACAGATTTCAGCTTTGTTTATAAACCATGGCCCTTTCTTTATTAAAAATATCAATTCTAACCCTTAATTCATCAGGACATTGTTGAGTGAAATCGAGAAAAATATAACCATTGGGGTTTTTGGTCGCATCTTGAAATGAACTGATTAAAATTTTTTTATTATTTGGATATGTCTGCCTAGTAAGGAAATCAATGACAGTAGCATCTCTTGGATTTTTGAAAACAGCTAAATATTGTACATTTAAATTACGTGTTCGATGATTGCCTCCATTATGAAAAAGATTTTGAGTTATAAAAATAACAGTCACACCAACATGTCTATTGATTTTTGTGAATAAATTATTGAAATCCTTTTCTTTATTGGTTTCCTGATATAAATCATCAATGATTAAAACATCACCTTCCTTTAATCGACTTGACAAGTTTTTATCGAATCCCTTAACAATTTTCATATTTTTCAATTTGCAGAAATTATCTTGCGTCAATCCATGTTCTTCATCTGCTCCCCTATGCCAATAAATCTTATTGAATTTAGATTTGAATAAATTTGATTTAAATAATTTACAAACAAATAAAGTTTTTCCACTGCCACTAGGACCAACAATTTGATAAACTGCATCATTTCTTAATTCCATTTTAAAATTTCCTTTTATGTGGTATTGTATATATTAATTATCTGAATGAACTCTTAATAAAAACATATATATATATATATATATATATATATATATATATATATATATATATATATATATATATACTGATCTGATATGAATTTTATTAAACATGTTATCAAATATAAATTATAGGGGAAAGACTGATGTGAGCAAAATGAGTTTTCCTAATGGAAAGCCTCAACAAATTGTTGTCAAAAGTAGAAAACATACTATTATATTTTTCAAATCGGGAAAATGTAAAATTATGGGTTGTAAAACTCCATTAATAGTGAATGAGTTACAATATAAAATCACAGATATTAAAATACAATCAATTACTATAAATATAGATCTATTATTGAGTAAATTAACCGATTGCATGTTCGAACCCGAATTATTTCCTGCTTTGAGACTTTTACATTATAACACACTGTGCGTCAATGTTTTCAGTAGCAGAAAAGTTGTTTTGTTAGGAATTAGAAATTTTGATTATATCTCATTCGTAGCTAATTTAGTAAAGTATATCAATCGATTGGTTGAAAATTGTATATATAATTATTTTATTTATTTTGATTTCATTTATTTACATCAACATGAGCGTTATTAGTGAAAATGGTAAATTAATATTTTATTTCTTCAATTTTAATATGTTTTTTAGAAAAGTTAATGTCAATTCTGGTCGCAAAGAAGGAAGAACTGTATCCGAAAATCTGTTCGGAACTATGTTGCGCGCCGGAGATTCTTCGATTCAGAATTAATCTGGCTACAGGACTCGATCTGGAGATGATATTGGAAAAACATCTCAATACAATTGATCAAGATTTACTAATAGTCAATCATCCTGGTGTTTGCGCATAAGAGTGCGACGCCTGCCTGGATCGTCTTCGCATCCATCTAAATTGGGTACTTCATGCTGAACTAAGAAAGTATCACTTCAGCCGTATTGTAGATAATTAATATGTTTTATTATTTATGTCTTGTTGTTTTTATAACCTTTTAAATAATAGTTTTTTAAAAAGAACTTTGTTTAATATGAAACAGTAAGGTTTTTAAAATCATAAATGCAGCATATGGGAAATTTAAACAGGTGCGTGATTCTGATTGGTCACTCTTTATTATAAATACAGAATGTTCATTTAGTTTATTCATAATTTCAAAATGACTAAGAAAATAAGCGAAACTAAGATTGTAAACAAACCAATAAATTTACAACCCGAGCAGCTTTTTCATAATTTCAAAATTTATTTCCTTTCTGATTCAATGAAAATCAAGTTGACAAATCCGGTTAAGTTATGCAAAACACCTTATCCCCATCTCATGGCAACATTGTCAACCGAAGCTGTTGACGTTTTAAAGAAGATGTTTATGAAAATCAATGACAATATCCAAGTAACAAATACTGTGTTTTTCAATATTCGTCAAGCTAGATTTTATAATGCTTTTCAAGAAATCATGTTCAAGGAGAATGAAAACTGGTATGTGACAATAAAGATTCAAGGATTTAAACTGTATCAAAACAATGTATATTCTCCAATATGGAGATTAGAACGTGCAAGACTTGCTCTTGGTTTTTAATATATTAATAAATGTATTAACCAGTTATTTGTTGTTATTGATTTTTATTAACGATAGTATGAAAGTAATAATAAAAATAATAATAATATTTGAAATAATAATTGAAATAATATTATAAATTTTTCTATAGAAAAGTGACTTAGAAAAAAGTTCTTTGTTAGGGATGGGGGGCGTATATGTCTTTGTTTGGACTTAGAAAAATTATTTATGACTCATTCCTTTGTTCGATTAGTCATCGTGGGCTCACTTCTACCTACTATCAACAGATAAATGAGCACAAAATTTTAAACTAATGAGCTTTAATATATTTTCTCTCTAACGACGAAAATGTCAGGTGAATTTGACGAACAAATTATTTGCTTATATCAGTTTCAATTTGAATATGGTGTATGTTAATGTTAAGTTTGGATTTACACATGAGTTTATTGTCTGTAAAGTTAGCATGATCTAAATATATAATTAGAATACTAATTAACAATTATTTTGCATTATTTATAAAGTTATCATCATCCACGAGTAAATATTTGAGGATCAAAAGCCATGTAGTGACCATATGGATTAAACAAAATGAGAAATATTAATTTAACAGGCGATAAAGGAGGGAGAGCTAGTTACCAAATAATTAATTATTGAACCTAATGCGTACCTAATAAGAGAAAGAAACTTAAGCAAGACTGTGAACATAAACCAAAATTCACATTGATGTAAAATTAAAAGGTAAAATAATCAAACAACTTATTACAAGCCAATCCAATATAAAATAAAATGTTAATAAATAACTGTTATATTTAGTGGAGAAAGTCATCGAAAAGTTAAGAACCAATCTAAATCGCCTGAAAAAAGAGCAGCGTCTGCGGACAGGGCGCCTGAAAAACAAGTGTCGAGCTATGGAATCAACTTGGTTTCGGCTCCACCAAATAAAAAGAGAAACGGAATGAAATCAAGCTTTGTGGGCTTAGTCTAACTAAGATGGAATCGATATTCAAGCGCTCAAGTTGTGCGTACATAAAGCTGAAGCCATACATAACCAATTATGCGTAGGTATTGGGTTTGCCAACACTTTAACTGGAGGCAATGCAAACATGAAATTCGAGATGTTCCCGCCCATGCGAGACCATAGCCGCACCCAGTCAATCTCAACTGTGCAGGGAAACGGTCTAAGCCTGACAAAAGAGAAAGAATCCGAAGATGCCAACAAATTGTAGTGTTAGCAGCATTTAAAGATCTTGGAGATTTTTTCGATTGTTAATTCCATTACCAAAAAGAAAAAAGGATGCATTTTGTATTAACTAAATAGTAATTAACTTACCAATACTACGGTTTATCAACTTTTATCCGAAAATGAGAACTAAATTAAAAATTTGTCTACATTCGGCCTATAAGCCACGATTTAAAAAAATGTAAATAAAAATTTACTAAATTAATAAACGTTCGAAATGGTAAATATCGTTGTCACAACATACACACGCCATGCAATCAAATACCAAAAATAAAATATCAATTAAACAAATAAAAAAACAAACAATAAAATTAAATAAAACAAATATTAATAAAATATCGAAAAGTCTACTGCAGAAAGAGACATAAAGTTATTACATCAAACGGCCAAAACCTTGTGCATGTCTGAAAATGGTCAAAAATTACGTATTAAACTTACCTTTATGTTTAAATCTGTCATTTGATTATTGTCGAGTCACCAATCTTTCTTTCGTCTGCAAGCAATTAACTCTTATTATTCTTTTATATTTTCCATAAATTCATTTTCAGTATTAATAAATCAAATTGTCCCTCACTCCAACGAACAAATCAACAATCAAGATTCTAAAGCTATCCAAGTCCCAGAATATCACATCTTCATCATCCACAAGTCACATTGCTCTAGAAAATGATTTACAGGCTCTCCGTAACAAATAAGAGCGCCTTAAAGGGACATGGTTCCCTCTGAGAAGGTAAAAGAACTACAATAGCGCATCAGCAGAATGTCAAAGAGTCGGGACGACCTCATCTCGGAGAGTCATACCCAACAAATTTTCATATCCAATCAGAATACTTTTCTTCTCTAAACGTACTCAAGTAGCCCAGCAGTTAAACATTACTGTGGGCCACCATCTCCCAGAATCTGCACCAACACCAAAAATGCGAAAAAACTCTCACCAACACCAACCGAGCAATAATCTGTCACAGGGAACGACGGAGAGCGGAAAAGGCAGATCTCATGGCAAACTTCGCTTGTCTAATCACCCCACTAACAAATATGGAACCAACAATTTCAAATCTTACCTCTTCAAATCCGGGAACTCTAATATCTCAACTCACCTCACGGATCGAGATGACGGAATCAACTTACAGCTGAATATGGAAGCCATTTCTGCCACTCTTTCACCGAAATGGCTGCGGCTGTCGAAGCCCAACAGTTGTAAAACGCTCTTATCATGTAGAATGCCACTCAAGTAGAAACCACAAGGTCAAGATACACCAATGAAAAATCTTCCCGTCGGCATTGGCGACAGTGATGAAGTAAGCAACTGAGCTCTCCAATCTCGGTCATTCACCAATGAGTTGAAAATTTACCTGAGTATGCTACTCACTTAACTTGATTATTTTTGTGTTCTGTCAAACATCCTTGTTTTACTTTCACCGTGGAGTTCTCGAGCCGATTGTTATCAGTTATTAACTTGATGTATATTTTCTGTGTTGTTTTTGTATGTGCAAATTAAAAAGTTTATGTCGTTGACTGATTTGATCATTTGTAGGAATGAATTGGTAATTATTCTTGAGTAATGAGACCCAAATCGATAAAAATACTACGAGAATATATTTGTTAATACTATATTTTTCAGACATTCAGCCGTTATAACAGGCTGGATGACTTAGATGATATCCATATAGTTGCGTGGCATGTCGAGTCGGTTGTATCTCTGGGTAATTAATAATATATAGCCGATTGAAAAACGATTAAGTTTATGATTGGTCAGAAAAAAAATTAATAGTAAAAATGTGAGAAGATCGACAGGTAAACACCATTAGAATATCTGTCCAAAGACCGTCTTCGGATTCGATTGATATTCCACCGCTGTAGAAACGTAGTGTTGACTAAAAGCCCTGAATTAGTGAAGAAATCTGTTCCACACGCATCGATTTCTTAGAGTAAAATTTTCCAATTAAAACGACATAGGAAAACCAATCACACTTTTCCAAAAATTTAAATATTTAAACAATATTTAATGAAAAAGAATTTTAAGGTAAATCTCAATTTTATAATAATTCTGAATTTCGTATTCTATCCACGGATTAAAAAAACACTTAAATTAAATTTATGTATTGTTTGCAGACTAAATTGCACAAGCATATTTTAAAAGGATATGAGGTTAATGTAAACGTGACAGGATTATAGGTTCGCGAAGAAAGCGGATGGGAGTAGTACTGTTAATAGTGCTCAGCTGCTTGTGGAATCCTCGGCCGTCATTCACAATAACAACATGGGCTTGTCCATGGGTGCATGGGAGTAAGCTTCAAATGGCGGGGCGCTTGGGTGAGGTAGCGTAGACCCTAGAGTAGAGTCAAGAACAATCAGTCTAAACGAAGGGAGGTTAATTTAAACAAAATTATTTCACCCAGTAATCAGCAGAGATTTTTGTTAGGAACTTCGATGGAATTTCATTACCAATAAGAAAAAATGGGTGCATTTGGTAATTAATTAATAGTAACTTATCAATAATTAAACTAAAAATTTGACTACATTCTGGTAAATCAGTGTTAATACCTATAATAATTACTTTTTTGTTACAAAGAGGAAATTTATATATAGGTTTATATATATAGGTTTATTTAAACTTCAAATTCACTTTTTTAAACTTCAAATTCACTTTTTAATTTAATGTAATGGTTGGCCACCTATAGCCAATGGCAATTTCATAGTCATGTCAACATAATAATTATTACAATCGGATTGGGTAACCGTTGCTAAAGATTCTTGAATCACATTCTTCAAATTTAAATCGGTTCTTGAATAAGCCAACCAATTTCGCGCAAATAATTTGGTTTTAGAAAAAGTCTTTTCAATTGGGTTCAGCATTGGCGAATAAGGTAGGAGATAAACAAGAGTATGAGATGTTGTCCCAACTTTATCCCTTACTTCTTGAGTTTTGTGAAAAGTGCAATTATCCAAAACAAGTCATGCAAACGTAATTTTTGCTGTTCTTAATGTTTGAAATAATCCATCCAGAAAATTAAAAAAAAAATTCACATTTACTGTTGAGTTTGCAATTATTTGCTTGTGTACAATGCCGTGTAAATTCATAGCTGCAATAAGGGAGACATTTCGCCCTCGCAGAGTTGGAATAATTACGTGAGGTCCTGTATTTATTTTTGATCGAGCTTTGCTTCTATGAAGATGGCAATTAAAACTAGACTCGTCAATAAAGACGATTTTTTCTCTTATTATAAGAGCGTTGAGTGAAAAATTTAATGCATATTCTTTTCTTTGCAAGATCGTGGAGGGAGAATTTAAACGATCAAGATTCAGTGTCGCTGTCTTCAATGTGATCCTTAATCTTTTTAATGTATTATTTATAGAAGTTGTTGTCAGAGTGATATGTTACTCGTCCATTATTTTTTTGCTGATGGATTTTAAAGTGATAGCCGAATTTTGCTTAACAATATCTTCTATTGCAGACATTATTTCACTGGTTATTTTAGCAGTTTTTTTCCACCACGTTTTTTGAAGAATTAAACACCCATCATTTTTATACCGTTTCAACAATGAAGCTGCCGTATATTTATTTATATCTGATATTTCTGCCGCTTCAACAATAGTTTTCCCTTCCTCGTAACATTTTATAAAAATCTTTTTCTTGCATAATTTTAATAACAGTGGTATCCGAATTTGTTTCTGCTGTTAGAGGATTAGGCAAATCAAGTTCTGCCAGTTGTTGAAATATAGAACGAATCTGTTGATTCACAAAGTTCTGTTCATTAGATGGAGTGTTGTCAAGTTCATTTTCCGATTTGTCAAGTGAAATGTTCTCATCAATTTTCATGTATATCTTAATTGGGGTTCTGCTTTATAGGTTACATACCGAATTATAACTACTATTAATTACCTCTCTATTGCAAGGAAAATTTTGACGTTTAATAACTTGAAGTTCGAATTAAATATAATTTTAATGTCAATTAAATTAAAACAACATTTTAATTATTTTGATTTTGCTTTTAAATTAATTTGAAATTTAAAAGATTGAATTTGAAATTTATAAAAGTGAATTTGAAGTTTAAAACCTATATATATATATATATATATCAAAAAGAAAAACTAAAACAAAATATTAACAAATTGTATTAATTTGACAATCCAATAAAAATATACAAAAATCTCAAATTCATTTAAAATTATTATAAACTCAACGTTAATAGAAAATAAAAAGCTATACATAAGAGAGTGCTTATACAAAAATATCTCTCATCGTCCCAAATCTTAATAACATCTTCAAGACATGGTTGACAAGAGAATATTAAATAATTAAAATGCACATTTACAGGAATATTCAATAAATTTTAAACCGAGATTTTGTTCCGCATGATTACTCAAATGTGTCGTAACCATCAAACGCAGAATTGATTTTAGACCACATTAAATCATTGTATAAAAAAGCACTTGTTTCACTAGATATTTCAAAATTATCTAAAGAAGGACTTAATTCCGCTGATGGAGGAGATTTTGCACAGGAATCTTCTGATGATATCAGCCTGTTAAACTGATGAAATGACAGCGAAGATAGGGTGGTTTTGCTGGATGAATTCTCAATTGACTGTTCCATCAACGGACTCATTTGGACACTCGAAAATCCAAAAATTTCACATTTATCAAATCTATATTTTAGACATTTCTCTGTTGTTAAAGAATCATCACCGTACAGATGAATGGAAATCGGTCTTGTTCGAGGGTTTATTGCATCGTCTAAATAAATAAACAAATATATACATATATATATATATAAATGTGATTTTTTAAAATTAAAATAATTTTTTTGAACAAATTTGATAATTAATGTTAAATATCAATCAGAAAAGAAGAGAAAGTGAAAGTCTAGTTAAATTTTGGTTATAAGTGATTAGGACCGATTTTCGGTCGAAATATTTCATATTTCATTTTATGAATAAACATTACGGAAATTGGCTAACATTGTTATTCATATAAATTTTATTGATATAATATTTAATAATATATCAAATGCGGGTGTCACAAGCAAAGTACTTGAACAACAAGTTACTAAATACGGGGGATAAACATTGAAATTAGTCAAAGAGTTAGTAAATAGCATATATTCTGGATTTCTGATGCCACCGGTGGTTCAAACTCGGCGCGATATTTGACGGAGTATTTTCAACTGTCGACATATGAACACGGATGTTGATATCAAAATCTTTGTAATATTACCTACAGGAAACTACAGGAAACTACAGGAAACTACAGTTGTTTCTGATGCACACTGAATTCTATTATTTTATTACGCCACTGAGAAAACACATTTAAAATAAAATTTATAAAATTTATATTAACTAAATAAACCGATTTCCAGAACCCAAAAACCATTTTACTGAAGTCCAAGCTACAAGTATAAAACATACCATAATTTCCCTTGAAAAATAAAAAACCTATCTAAATAGGAGAACTTAATATAATTTTTAGTGTTATACACATTAATTAATTAAAATTAATAAATATTAATAATCATAATAAATATAGTAATAATAATAAATATAGTAATAATAAATATAGTAATAATAAATAATAATAATAATAATAATAATAATAATAATAATAATAATAATAATAATAATAATAATAATAATAATAATAATAATAATAATAATATTACCTGAATATCCAAAGAATTTCATTTGACTATCAATCCCATTGAGATCTTGATTCAACAAATACTCCTCGTCCGCAGTTTTCATTATCGAAGTGATTTTGTCATTAACAACCTCCATTTCATTATCAACTTCCATTAAGTTATCATAATCTAAATCTTCATACACTGAAACCGCTTGAATTGCAGAACTCTCATTATCATCGATTGCACTAACATTCGATTGTCCAATCAATTCGATTTCGCTATTGTTTATTAATTCCTGCACAGCTATTGGTTGTATCTTTCCACACGCTTCTTCATTTTCAAAATTTAAGCCGTCCATTGGAGATAATGGAGGCGTCAGAACTGGTTGGAATAGTTGAGAGCTTTTCCGGTAAGATCCTTTTATATTATACGGACATTTATATATATATATATATATACGCATATTTTCATTAGATAGTATAAAAATAATGGTTTCCACAAATTTACAGGTATTATTTCCCATTTATAATATGATAATGAAAAACGTATAATTTCAGTTGCATTGATATTTACAATTTTTTCAGTTACTACTTTAATATTTTTCAAATGTTTTTTTAAGGTTTTCATATCTTATATTTTTTGTTGTTTTTGAATTAATTAAAGGAAAAGTTTCATGCCTGTTTTGTAACGAAATGTGTATTAGGAAAAATTTAGAAAATTGTCCCGAAAAATACCACTGGTGGTGCATAAAGTTTACAAAGTACCAACCACTGAAAGTCTGAAAAAAGGATCAAAAATTAAAAGCGTTCATATTCATTTAAAAAATATTTTGCAAATATTATTTCACATTTTCAGCAGATTAAGGATATTAAAAATAAAAGATTAATATTATAAAATGTATAAAACCACTTTTTAGATAGGATAAATAATTATTTATATATTTTGAAACAAGTTTTAATAATAATTTTTAAAAGAAAGAGAGCCTTTATGGTTTGAATAGTTTTGTCATTTATATTTTTAATATTAACTCAATCGTTTGTCTTATATTTTTATTTCAATTATTTGTTGGTAGGGGGGGGGGTAACGTTTAGCTTGGTTATTAATTTTTGTAATAAAAAACTCGCACGACTAAATATTTATACCATCTGTTCCAAACCTATAGATCGCGACCACAAAAGAGGTCGTGTGACAATTTGCCAGGGGTCGCCTGAAACTTTCTGAAAATAATTTGTTTATACTAATCAGTGGTTTCTTACTATCATTTTAAATTTAAGTCATACTCCTACTCTGACTTTACAGTATAAAGTATAAAATATAAACAAAATCAAATATTTAAAAGTCAAAAACATAATATTTAGCAGCAAAAATGCAGTGACTGAGGAGCTCCCATATTAATTTTATTTTTGGGGTCGCCACAAATTGTCAAATGTTATCAAGAGGTATCAGGACCAGAAAGGTCGGAAACCACTGATATATACGTATTTTTACAATGTTTTTTGTGAGGATTTTAAATGTTAAAAACATAAAAATTAAAAATAAGTTCACCAAAAAAGATTGAAAAATTTATTCAGAAATAAAAAAAATTTATTTAAAAAAATAAGAAATATTACAACAGAAAATTTTACTGAATTTTATTGAATGTCTGAAAAATAATTATTCGATCTCATTTGTTTGAATACTGAAGATTGATGAAGATGTAAAGGTTTATTGGAATGCTTTATAACTTTTAGCATAAATTCTGAAATTTATTGCAACTTCCTTTCATTTATAAAACTGTTAAAATTTTTAATATTATTGTTTATTTAATATTTTAAACAATTATTTCTGACAGTCAATAAAGATTCGCATGAGATAAAAATTATAATAATAGCGATAGGACCCTATTAAAACGACACCAGATCATTAAATATTACTAATTAAACAGACCATGTTCTCAAAAAAGCAATGGAGGTTTGAAAATGTTGAAACATAATTTCAACTATCATTATGCAACTTTGTGTGAGAAATATGGGGAAAAACACACTATTCTGTCTATTGGTTTCTAAAATTTTTCGTTCTAGACGACTACTTACACCAAATGAAGTTGATGAATGTTTTATTATGGGTTGTGTTAATGCGCATTATTTTATTTCTCTATCACTTTTTGATTTTCTATAGCGTAGGGTTTGTCTCAGTGATTATTTTACAAACAACTTCAAGGTGAGTTTGTGTGTGTATATGCTATAAATGTATTGATTTTTGTTTTATATTATAGGTGATTCGTCTCAACGTGGCTTGGTGTATAAATATGTAAAAAAAATGCAATTTTTTTGCCTTGCTATGAATGTTTTGTCAAAGTGTAAATTACGTCAAAAACCATAACATTTATCCGTCATCACTGAGGAGTAGTAATTATTAAAAAAGGACGTTTTTACAGTTAGTGAATGCCAAGTTAATAAGTCCTTGTTTAAGTTAAGAAACATCTAACATAAGAACAATTATTAAAATTTATAACCGATTTTTCAAAGAGAGTCGTAAGGTGTTGATGGATGCGTTTTCAAAGGACGACTGTCAGGTCTATAACAGTTTCTCGTCACGTATAAGGAATGATCAACCAGTCCTCGGTTCTTTTTGAATCTTCAGTGACTGGTGATATTTACGAGGATAAATAACGATGATTTTCTGAAGAGAACTTCTGTTACCAGATTACAGTCTCAATTGATAGTTTCCTTCGTGAGTGTGGATATTGTGTTAATCCCTCACAATTGAACCTTTTGGAGAAGGTTATTTCAAAAACAAGGGTGTCCAATTTGCTGGAAGCTCTCAAGCCTCAATACCGGCTGTGAAGCAAGTATTTACAGATGCCGAATTTATCTATATTAATGTGGAAAATTAAAATCAGATAATTTAAATTTTATTTTTTTAATTATTGCAACTATCAATTAATTCAAAGTTTAAAAAGATTTTAAAAAAATGTCTAAAATAAATTTTAAAATTATCAAAGATTATTTTCTTTTGAAAATTAATTATATTACTAACCAATTAAATCCGGGAAATTAAAATCATAGGAATTTGAGTTTCTGTCGAATAATTTTAACGGTGAACAAAGTCCAGATTTCGAAGATATATTTCCATGGATCATATGACAAGAAGGAGGAGTCCACAACCGACTTTTTAAATGAATACCAGACCCAGCCTTTTTAAAAAGTAACGGTGGCGTGTAACATCTTCCGAAATCATTTATGCCAAAGCCAGAATGTCTAATTGATCTATTTGGGTGTTCAGATTCACGAAGCTGAACAAAAAATTAAATTTAATTAACATTTAATTTATTATTTAGTCCCATCACTGAAAGTACATTACTTTTCCCAGTACAATATATTATCAAATTAAAAAAACAAGTTATTTGAAATAAATATTGCTGGATTTTCATTTAAATTCGGTAAGATAAATATAACTTCTGTCTTCTAGTGTTATTATTTAATGAACAAAACCCCAACAAATTATAAAATTTTATTGCCACCAAATCTTTGCCCAATTATATTCAAAATTTCAATGAACTGCAACCAATAGAATTGATTAAATTTTCACCGAGTTACTACAAACCAATAACGAGTTCTGTGATTGACAGAATTTACGCCTACTAACTCTGCGACCAAACGGAAATTTCCATTCTATCATCGTCAGTGTATTTTCAGCAAAAATGGTATCTACCGACGAACACCGTACATAGAAAATATAAATGCAAAGCCGAAAAATAAAAATAACCAAGTAAAATCATTTCATGTCGCTAATAAAAATGAAGTTTTTACTGCCTGTTTTTCAAAAACTGTTATAAAGTAATGTTCAAGAAAACATTTTAACCTTTTTTGGAGTCATTACAATCACGGTACTTCACTAACCTTATAATTCACCGTAACTTATGACTTTCGAGAGTCCTACTTATAACTTATATTATCTCAGCCATGTCATAATTTAGATATTTTTTATTATGTTTATTAAATATTATCATATATACTAGGAAGTACAAAAAGAATAAATTTTCATTTTATCATATTTTTTAAATTCTCTGATTTTATGCTTCAAATACAGCGCTTCTAGTCAAAAAAGTTGAATAAAACAAATATTTTAATATCGGAAATTAATTTAACCGTGAGATCACTTATTTATTACTAGTTCAATTTGATACGAATTTTAAAATTTTGAACTTTCTATTCTTATTTTTATTTTAGAACTATTAAAACAAATAAAACACTTGGTAAATACCGTGTGAAAAATGTAAGTTAAACATAAAAAAATTAATCTATTGTGAGAAAAGAAATGAAGATATTACCAAAGACAACAGTTCAAATCTGAAAAAGATAAATGATTTAATGAAAAAGAAATTTGTTTAAATTAATTATATTTTTTATTACTTTCAAATAGAAAGTAAAATAATACTTTATGAAATAATGTTAAAATCTACAAAACTATTATTAACAAACTTTTTCTATTAAATCCACGACACTCTGGCCATATGTTCGTTCGGGAATTAGTGGGAACATATTGTAAGGACTGTCACGATTTGACGCCATTAAGCTCCACAGGGATATGGTGGCCATTGTGGGATTATTACAAACTGCCTGATTTTTTATTATATTTTTCTTATGATTTTCAATCTTAGCCGATTGAAATTCTTTTGTTTTAATATCACAATGCTGTAACTCAATGGACTTCAGCAAAGAACTTCGAATAATATCTCCTTGACTTATACCTAAATTAAAATCTATTAATAAATTTAAAATTAAGATAATTAATTAAAAATTTCACAACCAGAGAAATTATTTGTATTTGATTTAAAAAAGTTTAAATAATAAAATTTAATAAATAATGACCCTAGATTATATATAATTATTAAATTTTCATTATTCTACCGGTTTAATTAAGGTTAACACCAAATGAAAACCTTTGCGGGGTCGTTTTCAAATTTCGCATTAGACAAAAAATAATCGAACATATAAATTTTTTTTATTATAAACCGAATATTACATATTATATAGGATCATAAAATATTATAAAATAATTTTTCTAGACCTGATAAATTGATTAAACTATACAAAAACTTAACAGATAATCGAAACTTTTTAAAACAATATAATAATTACTTTGCAGCAAGGGCTTATTTTATTTTTCACTTATTTGATATCTTAATTTATGCTACTACTAAGGAATCACCATTTTATACTATACAAAAACTATAATAATTTCATAAAAGTCACATTTATAGATATATCAACATATACGGCTTCCTATATTACTGTTACGTAATTGTGGCCTATACTAGTTAGAAGGTTTCACATCTCTGTGCATTGTTGATATTGCGGATGAACAAATCCCTAGAGCATATGCAACTAAAATTCAATAAAAATACACCGAGATATACTATACATGAAAGGTCCTTTCACAAGTTAGAAGAGGCCTGGGCAATTTCAAAATTACGAGGCCCCAGACCGAGCTTAAAATACATATTAAAAATATTAAGTATTTTGGTTCTTGCAAATTTACAAAAAATTTCAAAAATTTAACACAACTTTGATGTTATAATTAACATATTGGATAAATAAATATGATCAAAAAATTGATCATATGAATCATATGTTGATAAAATTATGGTTTATGGATTAAAACTCTATTATTAGAGTTACAACTTTACAATTCAATTTTTATTACTTAAAAATACTAGTCAAGTGACTGAAGTCTACTTCTAAGTCTTCTATAATTAATATTTAATAAGGAATTTAGATTATTTTTACAAAATGTGAGGCCCTTTTGAGAATGTTTTTTGAATGAAGGCCCGGGCCAGGTGGCCCTCCTGCCCATGTGATAGGGCATGCATGCAGGTGAACATAAAAGCTATATTTGTTTCAAAGACATCGATTATAATCATAAATTTGTTTGTCACAAATATAATACTCAAGCTGCAGAATCATTTAATTACACAATAAATTTGACATAACAAAAAGAAAAGAAGTTAAAGGGATAAATTTTTACAATCATTTTGCTGAAAATTTAATAACCAATAAAGTAGAATTTTTTACACTTTGAAGGTATTAAAACTTGAATCTATTTTTTATTATTTTTTTATTTATTTTTTTATGTTTTTCTTTTTGTGAAAAAATACACTTGATCCCAAAATTTTTGCAGGAATTCAAATATTAAAAAAAATTAATATCTCTGTTTGGAATTTTTCATTTGGAATGCCAAATAAATTTCGACAAAAAAGGATTAATTTAAAAAAAAACTTAAAATATCAGTTTTTTTCAAAAAACTAAATTTACAAATGTTTTAATTAAATTTAACTTGTTATTTTTTGATTTCGGTATTAATGAAAATTAAAATTACAAAACTAAACATTATCAGATAAAGGATACAGAAGGGAATGAATTAATTCAACAATTTCCGAAAACAAAATTTTCTAAATTTTCATTTTGCAATATCTTGCGTTCAATTTGGATTACAAAAATCCTGCACATTCACCGTAACGTGACCAAAGCCACCGCAGCTAGAGAGCGCAATGAGCACAATTAGTTCATTGTAGTGTATGTTGATAAAAACTCTAGATCCAAAATCAATGTTCAAAATTAAATGGTTGATGTATGTTTATTTATTGTATAAATACATATCTTATTAACACACAGTTACAAAAGTTAAGAACTTTAAATAAAACTGCTCCGCATTAAAGAGGCAATAACTCATATTCATACATACAATATTTTTATTTAAAACGGATCTGCAAAGAATCTTTAGTCAAGTCAAACCTCAACAGCGATATATTAAAGGTGTTCAAAATTTACAAGATGCGTACAAAATTTATTACAAGACTTTAATAAATAATTATTCTGTGTAATTAGCAGAAATTGATATTTTGAATAGCAATGTTTAACAATCATAGAAAAGTTAGAACTCAAAAATCAGAAATCATATAACAAATAAAAGAAGAATTATTGTTAGATAAAATTATAAAGATTGTGTTAGTGAAAAGAGTGTTTTATCCCAAAGATATCAATCGTTTCAAATATTTCTTGAAAAGTTTACCTTTGGTAGACTTAATCAATTGATTGTGCGGTTTTGTAATTTGAAATATCCATTTTTATTTATTGGATTCTAAATTAATTTGCGGAAAGGGACGCACTGATTCAGTACTAAGACAAATATTTATCGGGGGAAATGGGTATGGGCGGATGCCAAATGACGAGACGAATCCAAATATAATAAAATTAAATCGAGTGGGGGTCCCCAGAAGGAAATATTTAAAAAAAATAGGAAGTAATTAAAAATTAATTGGCTAATGGGAAACCCGAGCTAATGGAAAGTCCGAGCTAACAGAAAATCCGAACAGTGTGAGAAACCCGGAACGTCAACAAATTTTCTAATTACGGAAA
This sequence comes from Schmidtea mediterranea, assembly GCA_022537955.1. NCBI lineage: Eukaryota > Metazoa > Platyhelminthes > Tricladida > Dugesiidae > Schmidtea > Schmidtea mediterranea. The sequence goes on along the minus strand of CM039679.1, from coordinate 218,313,965 downwards.
ACGAAATTGGTTGTCAAAGAAAACCCGAGATAAAAGAGAAACCCGCCACCAAAATAATTATTGTAAACAAATGGAAACCCCGGGAACCCAGAAATAACTAATTTGGTTTTGGACAGAGATGTAAAAAATGCCAAAACCAATTTAGTTTGTGGGTGACTTGAGTTTCGAGATGAGTATAAGAAAAGGCAGATCAACAAAATCGCCAGTTGGTCGAAGAGAGAGCGAGTAAAGGAGGTAATAAACTTAAAGATAAATCAACCAGTCAAACAAATTGCGTACCAGACATAGATATCTCCTTTTGGAAGACGTATCCTTACGCATTGAATTTTGTGAAATCGTGCAGATTAATTTTGTAGAGTATTGTGAATTGAATCGATTTTTGTGAAAGTTGTGAATAAAGTTGTGATATATAAATTGGAAATAAATCTTATTGTGCTGGGTTTATTAAATCGATTAAAGAAGGACACCAAGGAGTCAGACCTAAGCATCGACTTTCTATATAAAAACCCAACACTAACAGTTTAATTTTATAACTGACCACATTCATACTGCCCGTTTAAAATATGTACTGACCATTTATTCAATTTACTGACAAAAAATTGAATTAGATACTTACCAAAAATTGAACTAGATACTGACTGACGCATTAAAGACAGGCCAATATAAACAAAATTCTTATACGCCGGAAAACATTCATTTATGTGACAACACAATAAATAATAATATTTTTTAAAATTTATTAAATAGATAACATATTTTTTTGTAATTTTCAGTAAATTTTGGAGAATTGTAAATGCTCAGATACAGACGATCTTGCATATTATGCAAACACATAAAAGTATTCGACAAACAAATTTTGGAAAACTTTTACGAATTACCTATAAATAACTACCCCGAGGACAACGGAGGAAATTTTGTGAACAGTTAAAAAAACAAAATTTGTTCACCGCAACTAAACATGATAAGAAGAACAGAAAAATTTGTGTTTGAAGTCAATATACTGCCTAATTGTTTGTTTTATCTGTTTTGTTGATTCATCTTCAATAAATAAATCCCTAATAAACTTTACACTACCTTAAGGTGACCCGATTTTAACATTCGTAAAGCGGGACACCATTGATCGGGGGTAGAGTTTCTTGGTTAAAAATTTGGTCTATATTGAGCAAGAAAAATTTATAACGCAAAAATAGTATCTTAATATATTTGTTTCAATACAAGTACAATTTACAAATATAATACATTAAAAATTATGTTAAGCATTATGTTTTGTTTTTTGGCATTTCTTATTTGAATGAATTTTTTAAGTAGATTTTTATTATTAAAGTTTAACATAAACTTTCTAAAAATTGGGACTTTGTTAAAACTCTTAACGACGCGGGATAAATTGTTTAAAATCAGCCTTTTTTTAGAAAGTACCATAAGTCACTTTGTGCGATAATTGACTTATACTACTTTCAAAATGAACGGCTAATGTATAAAACTTGTAATAATAACATGAACAAATATAGAGTTTTATATAATGTTTTACATTATTTCTTATCAGCAATTAACAGTTTATTTAGTAATATTTGGCAATAAAGGAAAAGGAGTATAAGCATAATAACACTGGTAATAACACGTTGTTGTTGTCGTTTTAATGTAGAACACGCAAATAATATTAAATATTGTATATATTGCTGTTACCGCCCTGTCAGTTTTTATATTGAAATTTGACAAGCTTGAGGACACTTGAAGGCTTTATCCGAATAAATGCTCATGGACGTAATCACAAAAGCTTTGAAAACAATTTTTTAATCATTAATTCATTATTTGATAAACGAAGTTTGACTGTTGTTTAGTTTAATAAATTTTCAACAATTATTTTTACATATTCGTGTTACAGTTGAATGAATTTTCAATAAAAAAAACAGAAAGGTGACATTAAGTAGCATAGTATTTCAGATTACTCATTAAAACAAAACAAATAATTAATTTAATTGAAAATATATTCATCAGTTTTAACAATGTGTTCAAAAAATGAAAAACATATCCACCTGCTATAACTTTTCTCTAAAAGTTTATATAATTTTAATAAATCTTTTCGGCTATTATACCATTTTTCAAAAGAAATTTCTTCAGCGTCGACATAGAAAACACTCTAAAATGTGTACACCATTTTCAAATTGAATCTGTTTTAAACAAATACAACAAGAACCACATTTACATAATGAATTTTAATTAAGAAATTTGTAAATAAATTAAATGAAACCGTTGAAGCTAAGCGTTTTTATTATAGCCGGGTGTATTTATTCAAGGATTGAGCTAATTTACCACATGTTTAATGAGTAAGTGGACATACATCGAGCACTGTTCCCATGTTTTGGCTTATAGCAAATTTAATTTAGAAATGGTGTATATAGCTTAATGACTAATCTGTGAATTTCAGAAATTACGAGTAAGAAGGATGACTTTGAAGGATAAAAAAAATGGTGTTATTCTAGGAATAGGCTCGATATTTATCCACAGTATTATTAATACACTGAACACTAACAGGTTTAAAGTATGCATTCATTGTCAGTAACATGTGACTTACAAAGAGGTCAATGTGTTAAATTCATTACCAATTATAAGCAATTGGTTTTCCTTCAAATTAAAAAGATTTGTGACCATACTTGAAAAACTCGTAAGTCGAAACTATCCACAACTATATACATGCTAATTATTGTTTTGTTTTTGAGACCGATTATCTGTAACTTTCATTTCACAATGTACGTTTCCTCAAAATATGAAGCAACTTTCACATTATACTATCGGTGAATCAACATTTTCTAACATATGATATGCATAATTCTGACGACAATAAATCTCTACCCAGTACGGTCTTTAGAGGTTTTTCAATGCCAGAATGGCTTTCAGCAATGTTCCTTAAATCTTTCCATAATTTTCAACTTTAGGAATTCTACTAAATTATCAACGAACAGGGAGGTTACCTACAAAACCTTAAGGGTATCTTATTTTAGGCAGTGACGATAAATATCTTTAACTAAAAAATAATTTTTGTATTTTCAAAAATTATGCGAATAAACCGCTCTATAAAATCAATATGTAATTGCTGTTGTTGGGATTATTTTTTGTGTCTATAGGGAATATATTTTGACTAAGATTCCATTCACTAGCATTTTACCAATAAAGCTTTATTTAGAATACAAATTATTTACTTTCCGTGAGACTCACTTTGATACAGTTATTTTGTTGTCAGTTCCTTTTATAATTTTGGGTTGCCATTAATTTAGATTAAAGTTAAGAAAACAATTTTTACTGGTCTGACAATTTATTGCTCATTTTAATAATCCTGGGAAATCCATTACACTGACGTTCAGCTCAGTGGCCCTTGATTAATGGGTTCGTCGGCAAATAATTTAATTAATTAATTAATTTGTTTTTGGGTTCCTGACCATTCAATATAATAATAAACAAACTGATACCATAATTATAAATATTTTTTGAGCATGTAGTAAAATAAAATGAATAAATTAATGGTATTTAAATAAATGTTGGCACTGTCAACTTGGCAGTCTCATAATGTCTGAGACTGTAGAGCTCATCCTTCAAGCAATGCTTGAAGACTATAAGTCTCATACATTTCTAAATAGTGCTTTTAACTCCGGAGACTTTTTTCAGAACCAGAACTACGGTGCTGGCCTATTTTCAATACCGGGATTTTAAATGTCTAAATTATTAAAAACAAAAAACTTTGAACTGTTGTTTTTAACATAAAGTATTAAAAATATTCAAATATAAATGTGACTACGCAAAAAAAAGAAAAAAAACCCTAGAAAACATAAAAAATACATAAAAATCCAGGACAACCCAGTCCAGGAACCCTGGTCACCTTAAATAAATAGGATTTTTGAATTGTTTACCTATGAAAACTTTGTCGAATAAAAGATGTAGGATAATCGAATTATTACAGAAATAAAAACTGTAAACAATTATTCTTTACGATTTAAATTAATTAAATTATTTTAAATTAAATAATATAATTAATAAAAAAACAAAATAATTAAGTTATTATAAAAATGAATATTTTCCCCTCTTACGGGAAAAAGCAACATTTAAAAAACATCCATGATATTTAGAACATAATTAATAAAAATTGCAAATAATATGTTATTTAATTGAAATTAAAAATTAATATCAATTAAAAACAAAGGAACGATTTCAAAATTAGGAAAGAATGGTCATCTTATAATATGAAAAAAAATTATTAAATAAATAAATACAAATATTCGAAAACGGATCTTATAAAATTCCAAAAATAAAACTGACAATCCAGTGGTTGGAAAAAATATATTTTTTAAAATTCAAAATTGAACCTTTACAAAGCCTATAATAACAACTTGATGATGTAAGGTTGCCAGACGTCCCGGTTTTGCAGAAAAAAAAATTATTGAAAAAACTTGTGACTCTTCGTTCACTTACGGTTTCTTTTTTCAAATTCTCGATCCGTCCTATATATTTTTTACTGAGTTTTCATTACGGTTTTGTTTGTTTATTTATTTCTTTAACTATTTGATTGGTAGCTTATTGAAATTTATTATTAGCTGTTTATAAAATATGTAAATTGTAATTTTTAATTAATAAATATTTGTTTATTAATTTAGGTTTTTATTATAAAAATGTATGATTATTTGTTAAAAAATAAGAATTTACTAAAAGAAGCAAAATGAAGCAGCAAATATGAGTAATTTTAGTCGATATTATTTTTAGTTCCTTTTATAATTTATTTATTTTTGATTTTCGTTTTTAAAATGTGAAATGAATATTTTTATTTTAAGGTTCCTTATTTGTGTTATTAATTTTAAGTTATTTTTTAATTATGTACTTAACCTACTGAAGTAATGGTCTAATTTTTTATTTTTATAATAAATAATTTATTCCTTATTAAGTTTTTATTTTTTTGAAAAATTCTTTGTCCCGGTTTGCAGTGGTAAAAATCTCGCAACCCTAGATGATGTAATGTAAAATATAAACATTATATTTCACTATAGATATTTCAAACAATTAATTCCAAAAAGTTATTTTAAAGCCATGAATAAAACTTTAGTACATTTAGTAAACAAATAAATGGACAAATAAATAAATGTTTATCTTTGTTCAATTTCGATATATAAATATAGCAAATCGAAAAATGTCTCGGCACTATTTTTTTGCATAATTTCCAAAAATCTCTATTATAATATGTTCAGGTGCTTGATTATAGTTTTATAATTTTTAAACAAACTCTTTCTTTAACCTTATTTCTTTGCTAGTTATTTAGTGTCCGTTTTATTGGAAAATATAAAAAATTCTTAATGGCATTGAAAAATGAAAATAAATCAGAGTTCTTACAATATTAAATAAAATATTTAAAATATAATACTGATATTTTAATATTGTTTTAATGTATTTATAATTTTTACATGATAATATTTTGATTCAAGGTAAAAAAGATTACAAACTGTAAAAGTTATTTAGAAAAAAAATTTTTTTAGAATGTCCTGAAAAGAAAAAATGTATTTATTTTAGTACTTCTAATCTTGGAATGAAATCAGGATAAAAATGTGATAAATAAATGTTACAGTTATATTGTAACCAATGTATCCAAATATGGGACCAATATAATAATTATACAAAGAGGGCAGCACAAACCTTATGCACCAGAATTATCACGTTTTTTAGCTAATAAAATTTTCTCCCCCCCTTTTTAGTACACTCTAATAAAAGTTTTTAAAATTTTTTAAATTTATATATTATTATTACTATTGGCAATCTTAGTAAAACAATTGCTAATAGTAATTTTAAATTTTTGATTCATTCGATAGAAATAAAAACAATTTAATTAATATCTACTATTTTAATTAATTTGGCCACTTTACAATTTCAAAGCATACATGTTGAAAGTTTTACAATAATATATTTAGGGCAAATTTTATAAAACTAATTTCTATTTATCCGTGACCGGACAAAAGCGCACAATGAAAAAAAACTGAAAGTAATAAATACATTTTAATTTGTAATTTAAAAGAATTTATAATTCAAATATGATTCTAAATTTGTGCGAATATTTCTATTTATATGAATGAATTTTATTCTAATTCAGTGGTTCCCAACCATGTGGGTCGCAACTAGCCAGTGGTTTGTTACTATCATTTTAAATTTAAGTGATACTCATTCTCTGACTTTATAGTACAAAGTATAAATTTTATATAAAATCAGATATTTAAAAGTCAAAATCATAAAATCAAAAATGCAGTGACTGAGTAGCAACCTTATTAATTTTATTGTTGGTGTCGCCACAACTTGGCAAATGTTATCAAGGGGTCACAGCACCGGAAAGGTTTGGAACCGCTGTTCCAATTTATATTATTCTATATAAAACGATTTACAATAATGGAAAAAGTACAACCACTGAAAAAAAAAAAATTTTGTTTGGGTTGTTTAGATTGGTGCAACAGGAGTTAAAAGTGCACGGAAAATCGAAAACAAATTAATAAAAAGGGTAAAATAAGAATATTAACAACTAATAAATAAACATTTCAAATGAAAAAACAAATGAAAATACGCTAATATATAACCATAAAATGATATTTGATAAATAAAAATTAATTAAAAACTAAAAAAAATAGATATGTAGAAAACCCAAGAGGATAATGAGATTAGTGGTTAACAGAAGGGCGAGAGATTGTATGCCCAATTAATGTAGCGAAATCAAATTGTTAATCTCTTCAATATGATTTAATTTGAAAAGTTTAAAAGAAAATTGAATATTAAAAGTGTAATTAAGAGTGTAGATATAAAAAGTGAATTTTATTGACAAGTGTATTAATTGAATTGATTTCAAATAAAAATTACTGATTTGGGTATTCTTAATTTTGTTGGAAATTAAGAGCACAAGGGATCAGAGAAACAAACCGACTTATATTAAATAAACCCAACAATTTTATCACAATTTGATAGATAGTATTACTCAACTAATGACAATATTAGTGAACTATTGAGAAGAATCTTTATCAAAAGAAAAAAGGGTTTTCCACTAAAATTCAAGGTTATACCGCTCTTTTACGTTTTAAGTAGATTAACCGACAACTTGTCACACAAAAGCAATTTAGTCAAAGTATAATCTCTTTCGTTTCAACAAGACTACTTTTATCCATAGGATTAAGCCTTGAACGAGCCTTTCATAAAGAATAAATCACTACAAACTGAAAATTGATTTGGTAAACTAGAAAACATCTACTTTAAAGTTGGATAAATATCTTCAGAAAGAATATAAAAACCCTAAGGATTATCTAAAAATAATAACTACCGAGTTATTAAAACTTCAATTACTATGAATTAAGCTAAAAAAATATTTGTTCGATTAAAACAAAAAAAATTCAATTTAAAACACGCCATTCATCATTAGATTTGACAAATGAAATACATCGTCATAAAATTATTTTTGGGTTATAATTATTTTTATTTTTTTTCAAATATATTTTAAAAAAATCAAATTCTTTGTTTAATTATTCAGAAATTCAATTCTCAAATCGGTATTTAAAACAAAAGAAATCATTCAAACGAATCCATCAATAAATGGAATAGAAAATCAATCTTGCAATAAATTATTTATTAAATATTGAATTTCTGCGAATTTTTCTACTCAAAAACTTTTAGAATCAATATCAAATTTCTTAGACAATTTCCAATTTAATTATAATTAGAAAAACAATAATATCCAAAAATGTAGAATTTTTTATAACTAATAATTCATATAAACTAATATTTTTCATTCAACACAAAACTTTTTTATTTTTTAGGAAAATTTTTTTCAAGCTTTATAGATTATTTTAATTATAAAATTAAAATTAACTTCTTTGTCGTTTAATGGTTGATGCACCAGAATTATCGTATTCTCTATTCATATCTGTCTCTGGAATTATTTTCGGCAATTTAGCTATGCTAGCATAAGTTGAATTATTCAATGAATCCTGAATAAAAAATCTAGATTAAGTAGAATTCATCAAAAAGTCTGCAAATAAATCATTGGAAATTACAATGCAGAAATTCTCTCAATGACCTTGTGTTGCTATAACTACAGATCACGAGACTGGAAGCATGCGGCCTAGAAATGTGTCACCTGGAATTTTGCTATTATTTTAGAACCAATAGAAATCGAGATAAATTTTTAGAACATTTACAATGCAGCGCGATGTAATGGAATTTTCAACTCTGATTTTGTCTAGTCAGTGATAATTTTTTTTGTTTTAATAGTCTGAAAATAGGACTCAGTGTGATTGATTATATTGAAAATATTTTTATCCAAATTCTTTTTCGCCAACATAAATTAATAAACAATAAATAACGAAAATAAATCTACTTTTAAATATCTAATTGAACTTTGAACTGTAACGTATTTTTTAAAAATTTTTTAGGAAACGACTTAATTAATTTAATGTTATTAGGTCTAATAATGAAAAGAATAAAATTAATAATTAAATACGCATGACAATGATTTAATTACATGAAAGCGCTACTCAAACACAGGTTTTACAATAAATGTTGACAATTTTTCCTGTCATTATCAGGTATGATAGTAAAATTTATATATTATTTAAACAAAATATACAAATTTTATTATTTTAAAATAAATAGTTTTTTATTAATTTGAAATATTTTTAAAAAATGAATTTTTAAAAAAAAATTATAATTATTTTAATTTTAATACACCCGAAAACCACAACAAAATCATTCAACACAATACAAATTTACAAACTAAACAATTTAAAAACTTATATACGTACTCAAAGAATTTTACAAAAATTAAATTAATTAAAAATAAATTTTAATATTCTACCTAATGATGACAGAAAAACTGTCCAAAAATATTAATAATTTATTAATATGCATTCAAAAAATATTATGAAAAAAATCATGATTTTTTGATGGCCTCGTTTCATTACGCGCCAAATGAATATATATATATAATATTGAAATTGTATATAAAATATTGAATTTGTAAAATAATTTTTTATTAAGTTTAATAAAACAAATTATAAAGTTTCAAATTTAACTCTCACGAAAAGAACGTAATCTTATAGAAAATACAAACAGTAATTTGTACAGTGGACTTTAGATTATCCGGAGTTCCGAAGATTCAGTCCAAATTTTTAAACCAATATTTTATCCAACATAACTTTGTAATATTATAAACAGAAAAAAATTCCGAAAAATACCAAATAACGATAGGAAGAAAAATAAATTTCTTGACGTTCTACTTAAAATAAAATTATAATTTAATTTTTGCCCATATTTTCTAGCGGAATTTATTTGGAATTTTTTAATACAGGACATTTTTTTTCCTTAGAGTTTATTATATTTATAAATAAAAAATATCCATGAATTTATTTAATAAAAATGTCAAGTGTCAATCAAAAAGATAAATAAATAATTTGCATATCATAACCCTCGATCTATGTGAAATGATTCACATAATACATGTTTTAACAAGGTACTATAAAACAAATAAATTGCAAATTTTGTTTTAATTAGAAATTTTCTTTTATTTGATTCTGATGCGAAACTGGAATCACAGATATTCTAGTCAATTAAAAATGATATAATTGGTAACTAAATTTTTTTCTCTTTTATTTTAACTGCTATTAAATGAAAACGCATATTTGTTTTTTTTTTAAAACATTTATTGTAAAACAAATTGTGAATAATTTGCACTGTAAAACTGCTTAACAACAATGTAATGCAAACACATTGATAGTAGAAAACAATCACAAAATCTAATAAACTAGAAAATTGTGTTTAAAACATATTTTACTTTACCGAGGTTCAACTGTTGTATAAAAAAGTGAATAAAAAAGGCAAGAACTTAAGATTAATTTTAGATGTAAAAACTCGTTGGAATACATTGGCATCAGCTGTAAATAGATTTTTTAAAGTTAATTGAATGTATAAATAATGCCTTAGAAGAACTTGGTTTGCAAAAGTTTGATGAAAAATATATTCTTGTTCTAAAAAGCATATCAATTACGCTTGAACCTACAATGTTAGCAGTTTAAGAACTTAACAAAAAAGATGCTAACTTAATAACAGCAGAAGGGACAATCTTATATGTTATGAGAAACTTAAGAATATAGATACTGAACTATCACTAAATTTATTAGAAATATTAAATATTATATTTTTACATCAAGGAACTTACGTTAAACAAAACGAGAATGAGTTTTTAAATTATTCATCTAAATCTAGCCTTAAAAATTATGCCAAGCAACTATTTCTAACATTGTTTCCCCACAATGAATTTGAAAATCGTGAAGTTGCAGAAGATTTAGAAACTGAAATAATACATTTAGAAGAAGATGAATTAACGGAATACGAAAATTTACAAAATTGTATTCAAAGTTTGGATAGACCTAAGCAAGTTAAAGAAAATGAATTTAATATTGAAAAAGAATTTAAAAATATTCAAGGAAATAGAGGGGAAAGAAGTGACGATATGGATTGCTTATATAATGCATTGTTGACTGTAGCTCCAACACCAACCTCTTGCGAAAGAGTATTCTCGGTATCAGGAAACAAAATGACAAAAATACGAAGTCGACTAGGCGTAAATACGTTAAATGCTCTCGTATTTTTGAAATATGGTTTCAATCAAAATGTATAGATATTTAAATAATTAATATTTTGACTAAAAAGTATTTTTGTTTTGACAAAAATGTTTTTCTAATGTTTAATGGAATAATTTAATTTTATATTATGTTATACTTGTTATAATGAATTGTTTTTGTTTTTAAATAAATAAGTATTTTTGATAATCTTTTGTTAAGAAATTATTTTTCCTAGAAATTATTTCGAGTACTCGAGTAACCGGTTAATTAAAAAAGGGTACTCGACTACTCGAGTAAAATGGAGACCCTAATACAGATGCTTGTTATTGTAAAATTAAAATGCTTTTTACTTATTCAATTTATCAGTTTTGTTGACGTAGGCTAGATACACTTAAAGGATAACAATTATTTTCAAACCTCACCAATACTTGTTGATTTCATTGCTCACCAAAGATTTAAACAAGAAATTTTTGGTGATATTTTTATTCAACTGTTCAAGGCCCAATTTTATTTTTTGGAATTCAAACCGTTGGTCTAAATAAATTTTTTCGAAAAAAAGTAATAATAGACAAGATTGAATTATAAATAATTGAATTTTAAAATTTAAACTAAAAATTCTCTGGATTTATTAATTAATTATGACCAATCATAGTCGACAAACGCACTACTAGCACTAGGCCTATCGAGTTAATACCAATATTTATGAAAATGACTCACACTTATGATTTGTGATAAAGTAATGGATTAATAATAATATTTGTCTATAATTTGTTAATAAAATTATAGAGAATTACATATTAATTTGGAAAATTATCAAAATTTTAAAATGAATAAATTCAATTTCTGTTTTCTTACATTTTACTATCAATAAAAACATTTGAAATTTTTGTGTATTAATTTTTAAGAAAAATAAAATTTATTTGTTTCATATAAAAAAATGTTTTTACTAGGCTAATTTACATAATATGTGCAAGAAATCACATTAATATTTCAACTGATTAATTATTTTTGTTTAAATAATTAAAATTAATATTAAATTCTATAAAATTTAATTATCTGAAATTAATTATGTATAAGATAATATTTGAAAAATAAAAAAATTATAATAAAGTGATTTTTTATATTTATAAATATACAACTTAATATAAATTTTCAAAAAAAATTCAGTTCAATGTTGGTTTTTGAAACAAGTTTCTCAAGTTTATTAATTTTCTTTATTAATTATTATATTTTGTTTACAAGTACTTTTTTTGTTTTTCCCTTCTGATTTCTTTATAAGTGACATAATATTTTGATTTAAAGATTTGATGGAATGAGATTTAGAATTTGGCAAACATTTATATAAAATTTCTAAAAATAATCATTTATTCATAAATTTTACAAGAGCTCCATTTTAATAAATACAAAATTGTGAGGACTTAAAAAGTGAAAAACATAAATATTATAAAATATTCAATTTTTTTAAAAATACATAATCAAAATTAAATTAAAAAAAAAATTAATTTTAAATCAAAGAATGAGAAATTTATTTCTAATATTTTATTGAAGTTTTATGGTTAATTTTAGTTATTATTCTGCTAAATAATAAAAAAAATTTTTATCTTTAATATTTGTATAAATATTGAAATTTGAAACATTTCGGACTACCGCATTCACCGACAACCGTATATTGATGCCCAAGAAAATTTCGTTTGAATATTTCTTTTAATGATTTAATAAAAAAACATAATTTATTCATGAGCAACATATAATTCATACAATAAATGAAATCAAATGAGTTGAAAAATGCTACAAGTGAGAAAAAATTGTACAAAAAAATTGTTTTCAAATATTGTTTGGTAAGCTAACCGGCTAATCTTGGTAGAAATCATTCAAAAAATGAAAAGTTTTCAGAAATAGAACTCTTTAAAACGTGTATACAATCACTAAGGTTTTTTTGAAGATCGTGGACCGCTAACTTAAAAGACGAGCACTAACAAGAACGATTTAAATTTTATGTGAATACCATAAGCGTATAATCAGGATTGTTTCAATATTCTTTGAATGCATAAATAAACAAAACATTCAAATAAAAAAGTTGAAAATTAAAATTTATTTTTGACTTTTAAACGAACCGGTTCTGTAAGAACCACTGCCTTAAAACATAAGTGTAAATGTCATAATTATTCAAAAGAAATTGGGAATTAAAATTTTAAATAATCTTCCCATCACTTTCCTCCATCTCTCTTTCTTACTTCATTCAAATTTGAGATAGTAATTAATTAAAACAATATTAAAACGACTGCCAAATAAATTTTCCTATCATCATTAGGTAGGATAGAAAAAAACTATAGATATTATTGATTTAAAATACAAATTACAAAATTTTTAATTTAATGTAAATAATCCATTATTTTTTTAAATTTAACTATTTTCCAAATATATATTTAAAATATTTTAAACACTCAAAATAAATTTAATTTTAATTATAACAAAAACATTATAATTAAACGTTATCATTTAACGATTTAATAAATTTGAAAACAACAACAATCAACATATACCCTCGATTTAACACTCATAATATTTAAAAACATTAAAAAACCACATGTTCACCGAATTTTGCACATCGATTTAAAAATTCAATGATCTTACCAACAGCGCTTCACATATTACTCGCTCCTAAATTATTTCTAATAAATAAATTTTGTAATTTGTTTATTAAATGACGATGATGATGACATGAAAATTATCGAAATATATCGTGAAACATCGTTTTAGAAGTACTTTTTAATAATTAAAGCATTATCATATTTTGCATCTAAATATCGAAGAAATGATGGCCCATTATTAATTAAAACTCGAAAACGCCAAATAAAAGAAATCTATTCGAGGAAATTATCCTCATCTTCAGTCTGCCATCATAATCTTTGTTAAATGTTATATACGGAAACAATAATGATGTAATAGTTATGATTTAATGATTTAATTAAATAATCTCAATATATTTGTTGCTGATTAAAACGTTTATTTTAGCGGATTGTGATTTAATCACCAAAGCCTCACATAAAATTATTTCCCACTTATTATTGAAGTTTTTATATAAGATTTTAAAATCTTTTAAATCAGCCGTGGCTTTGCACATTTTTCTATGCTCAATAATACTACTCACACCTTGCAATTTGTTATGTTCTGAACCCGTGTGAGAAGATGTCGCGAAGTTTCTCCAATGTATGTGGCATTGCACCCATTACATGAAAATCTAAACACTAGATCAGAAACTAAGCCTATTGGGGTTTGAGATTTATTACTAAACATATTTATTGATTTTAACGATTTTGAAACTATTTTAAACAAATTTGAATTATCTAATGATTTTGCGACAGACAATTTAAAATTTCTAGAATCTTCCGAATATGGAATTACCAAAACATTCGATTTTTTGGGTTCACCATCATTAGGTGGACCACGGTTGCCATTGCTTTCGTCAGGTGAAATCATAAGGCGATCAATGGTTTCCTTAGTCAGTCTTTCTTCAAACGCCTTAGAATATCCATTTTTATTCAAAAGAAAAACCAGCTTTTTTTTTACTTTTGTTAGACGTTTCAAACATCAAAGATAATGAACAAGATCTAAAAATCAAACCTTTAATCATATTTCTATTATATTTATAGTCACAAAAGCTAATCAAAGTATTGTATAGGCCTGTATCTGTTGGTTTTCTATATATTTCGGTTTCAAAACCCTTAGCCGTTTTTTCGACTAATAAATCTAAAAATGGAAGAAATGAATTGACTTCTTTTTCTGTGAACTTAATATTCGAATGAAGCCTATTCATATAATTTAAAAAGGGAACCACATCATCAGAACTAGAAAATACTAAAAATATATCATCAAAAGAAATTCCGAAATCTCTTTCTCTAATTTTGTAAGAAAAGTCGACGCAAGAGTTGGAGCTAAAGGTGGTACCAAGGTACTTCATTAACTTGTTGATACCACTTATTATTAAAAAGAAAAGCAACATTAGAAGTGGCAAACCTCAACAATTCACGATATGCAATTTCGTCTAATGGATGATAATCCAACCTCTCTCTATACAAATCACTACAAAGATTAATAGTATCCTTTAATAGGACATTTGTAAACAAACTAGTTACATCAAAAGACACCATATAATCAGAAGAATCAACAGCTTGGTTAGTTATAAAATCAAGAAATTCAAATGAATCTTCACACTTATATTCATTAGATATAGCCTATTGAGAGGTGTGGGTAATATTATTGAGCATAGAAAAATGTGCAAAGCCACAACTGATTTAAAAGATTTTAAAATTAATTATAAAAACTTCAATAATAAGTGGGAAAGAATTTTATATGAGGTTGTGGTGTTTAAGTCACAATCACCTAAAATAAACGTTCAATCAGCAACAAACTTATTGAGATTATTTAATTAAATCATTAAATCGTAACTATTATATCATTATTATAAAGACTTTTTTGGTTTTTCACCTCTGATATATTCTTTATAAGTGACATAATATTGTCTACAAAATTTGACTATAAATTAGATTTATTTAAGGTATTCAAGAATTTTCAACACAGCCTTTTTCAAGTGATCAGCCTTCGTCAAGTGGAAATCGCTTGAAAAAGGCTGTGCTGAAAATTCGTGAATACCTTCAATAAATCTGATTCATAGCCAAATTTTGTAGAAAATATTATATTACATCATTATTGTTTCCGAATATAACATTAAACAAAGATTATGATAGCAGACTGAAGATGAGGATAATTTCCTCGAAATATATTTCTTTTATTTGGTGTTTTTGAGTTTTTATTGTCATATTTATTTAACTGCTAATTTATTTTAACATACTTTTAACAGATTAAATTTCATTTTGTAGCATCTAAATATTAAAACTATTTTTTTAATTATATTTTTAGACCATTAAAATTTTGTAAAAAAAAAAATAAAAAGCCTATATTATTTCATAAAGATTTCGATGACTTTATTTACTAGTCTAAAAAATAAAAACAAAATTTTCAAAATGATGAATAATTACTTTTTTTTACAATAAAAATTATTCACTTCATATAACAATAAATTTCCTGTATTTTGTTTAAATTCTGTAAACATCTTTCTTGAAAGAAAAAATAAAAGATTTATTTTTATGATTCTATATAAATAGATTCATTTTTTTGCTTCTGTTACTGATTTTCATGTAAATTGTGTTCATTGTTTATATTGCCATTAAAAGCAATTGCGATAGTGGATTTCCTTCACTAAATAGCTTCATTGTCAGATGATTCATTTTATCTTTTTTATTCATTTGCAAAAATTTTATCGATTATTTTTTATTATGTCTCGCTTTTGTTTAAATGAAATTATTTCAGTCAAACAAACTTAAAATTAATTTTGCAAAATTTATAAAAAATAACAATTGAAACCTATTTCTATTATTTATTATATTTTAGTTATAAATTTATAATTTAATAATTAAATTAACATAAATTCTAACTCTTTAATTTAAAATAATATTAAAACTATAAGTCATATATATCACAATATTATAAATTTCAGCCTGGTAATATATAAATTTACGGTTTGTTTTAATACCAAAATATTTTATCGTATATAAATTAAAATGATTTATTTTTAATTAAAAATCGATTTAATAACATTAATTGTATATTTATTTTTTATTACTTAGACCAGGGCTTCTTAAACCATGGGTCGCGACCCCATTTAAGGTAGCGTAGCAAAATTCTGGGGTCGCGAGAGATAAAAATACAATTTAACAGAAAATGTTTTTTAACTTGTAAAATTACTGTTATAAAGATAAAATAACAATTATCGTAGATAAATATATCATAAAATCTTCTAGTTCGGAAAGATTGTTTGTACCTGCATTTCTATTAAGAGTATTGTAATAACTTGAATAACATTTACTATAAATTAGAATTAGAAGATGTTAAAGGAATTTTAAAAAAATATAAATTTATTTTTCTTTTATATTTGTATGGGGTCGTCAAGAAACTCGCAATCATAAATGGGGTCGTGAATTACAAAAGTTTAAGAAGCTCTGACTTAGACCAAAGACTTACCAATTACTCCTTTTATTGTATCTATATAACATTTTATCGACAGTATGCAATTTTAAGTTAGGGGACATCCATTTATTATGTCACTAATTTTTAGGCAATTTTTAACCCTCATCCCCTTTTTCAACAATTGTCAAGCTTCCAGTGACCCCCCTTAACATAATTATGTCAAAAAAAATTTTTAAATCCCCTTACAAACTATTAACATTTTATAATTCTGCCTTGCATGTTTAAAATAGAAAATATGGAGATTAAAAGGACAATATATTTCATATGGAAAATGCCTTTAACGATCGAGGTAGCATGTTATCAATTTTCAAGGACTAGTTGAAGAAAAACGATGGAAATCTGTGCAAACCGATCTGAGATTTATTTGAGATTTATCGGCAATAATTTCAAAAATACGAGCTTCTAATCGGTTGGCATCAATTTATATCATGAGATTTCACAATTTGTAAAAATTATTGAATTGACTTCGTTTTTGCACTAATCTTGATCTTTAGTTAGTAAATTCTCTGCCTTAAGAGCGGACAATTTTTTAATTGTTAGTCAGTCGGCCAGCTTTCTTTCGAATCTACAATTTACTGTATATTAGGATTCTCTGCACAAATTTAAGATAAAGTTTCTTTCTATTTTATCATTAATAATATTTACTTACCTATGCTACGGCCCTCTAGCAAATATCGCCGTTTAGAAATCAAAATATGGTGTGTAAATAATTAAATAAATTAAATTAAAAGAATTTAATAAATTAAATTACCAATATTTTAATATTGTTAATTTTTTTTCACTTGAAAAAGGCTGTGACGAAATTTGTGAATAAATATTAAAAATTAAAATTAAATAATTGATTGATTTTAAAAAAGTTGATGGATTTGTCTTTCTCAAGTTTTATATTTTCCAAAAGTTATTTATGTCAATCTTCCTAACTTTTAATTCTCTATTTGATGCCACTTTAAAAATTTTAAAAAGGTTGCGGATTCCAAATTAAAGTTAACATTATTTAAATAATTAGTTGTAGTGGACGCAACTAGTGACAGTTTGATTTTTGAAATTTGTGAATATCAATGAAACATCGATACCATTACTGATTCATAGTCAAATATTAAAGTGCAAAGAAATCAGAGGTGAAAACCAAAAGAAGTTCTTATAATAGCATTAATATAAGTTTAGAACCTGAAAAAAAATAATTCAATTTCTATTTTTCTATTGATATTTTTTATTTTTTTGAAGATGGCCTCCTTTAATGTCAAGAGCTTAACTGGGTTTCCTATTCATTTTCTCTTTTTTATTTTATTAAATTTATTGTAAAAAGTAACATTGTTGACGTCAATTTATTTTTAACTCCCCATCTCCCCATGTCAACATTTTTCAAACTTCTTCAAACCCTCCTCCCATATATTGTTGACATAATTTATGGATGTCACCTTATGTTATACATCATTTAGAAATATAATTTGCTATAAGCCGACAATTTGTACGTTATATTCACAAAATCTTTTTGTGGTAAAAAATACACCAAAACACAATTAACTTAAAATTGTGAGTTTATTTGTAATTTTAATTTATGTGCATAAAATTGTGTGTATTTTAAATGTTTTGTCTCGTGGTTCAAGCTGTTACTTAAAATTATGTGTGCATTTATCTGGTGGTGAACACATTTGTCTGCTTATAGCAAATTGAATATCGAAATACTGTATCAAAGTTTTATCGATATTTAACAATTTATTAATAGTAATGTGATAATTACATAAACTAATGGCTTTTGATTTATGGTATTTCTCATCGGTGATGTTAGGCAGCTGTTAAATTGTAAGGATAAGTTGCTATTTCTGTTTGAATTGACAGGAGTGTATATAGAAGGCACTCCACAAATGGGGCAGCTGGGTTTCTTTCTTTTAATTGCAGCATAAGTTGGATCATAATCATTAGAACTAAGATCATCACTGCTCAAAACATCTTGACGACTTCCACAGCAACAATTTCTACATTCAACACTAGATCTCTGAAATTTCTCCAATTTCGGCGAAGAAGTCGTCGATTGCAATTGTTCCCTCGAGAAATCTGATGTACCACACGACACAAAATTTAGTTGATCATTATCAGTTTCATCTACAGGCTTTAGTTCATTGTAATTTTCAGATTCACAGATCGACACAATTTCCGGTTCAACAATTGAACTAGTCATATTTGAGGATTTCAATTCGACTTTGGCCAGTCTTGGAATTGGTGGCAATTCTCTATCTATGTGACTTATTCTACAAGCTTCCGGTCTAAAAATTGAAAAAAATAATGAATACAGTATTTTACTACATCCGGCAATAAAGATCTTTTGTCGGAGATAAGTTTATTTTTATGGGAAGCTTTTTTACCCAGATTCAAAATCTTTAATATGATTTTCACTATAGCGTTGAAACTTAAGATAACCCGACCATAATTGCAAGTACATTACCAATTTATATTAACATAAATGATAATAAATAACTATATTATAATTGTTACCTAAGAGACTAAGATAAATCATAGGGGCCTAATGAGATTTTTCTGCTTGTTTTAATGTAAAAACACATTGAAAGAACGAAAGGAAGGCTCCTATCTACCAAACTCATTGAATAGACAGATCATAATGAAAACTGTTGTTTCTATTATGTGACCGGAATATCCTTTTCAGCAAAGAGCAAAAACTAGATTGTATTTCCAAACATAGAATAAGCAATGTGATTTTCACAACATTTGGGAGTTATGCGCATTATTCTGGATTCTAATTTAATTGATACCTTAACGTATAACTGGTGGCATTGCTAAACAGACAATACATTCACATTGCACATTTAGATGTACAGATTCCTTGTCCTTCGATTCAAGATTTTTCACAATGTTGTCTCAGAAGCGTTGCGATGCTTCGTCGTTGATTCATCACAGAAAGGTCTAAAAAAAGTTCTTTTACACAATGTAAATATCAAGACATTCCTTATCATTATCCTATCTATTAATCTTAAACAAACATCTAAGAATATGAATATGATTCATAAGGCAATCAAAGATGACAGACAGCAATGGAACCTACCGAATATCTTAAAGTTACAGTACCGTTAATGAAGACGCAAACTAGATTTACAAATCATTTTTATTATTTTGGTTTCTTTGACAGTTGTATGATTATGAAATGTGACTGCACTACGGTCTGTATATATTTTAGATCGCTTAAATATCTTTATATCAGTTTTCCGCATTAAACTTCAGTTAATGATGATAGATGCTAATCAGAGGATGAAGAAAACTCAGAAAGATCCAATAACGTACTAGAGGCTTTCTGTCGAGCCACAAATTAGGGAAGTTTGGA
Source organism: Schmidtea mediterranea (assembly GCA_022537955.1). Classification (NCBI taxonomy): domain Eukaryota; kingdom Metazoa; phylum Platyhelminthes; order Tricladida; family Dugesiidae; genus Schmidtea; species Schmidtea mediterranea. The sequence goes on along the minus strand of CM039679.1, from coordinate 218,293,922 downwards.
AAAAATAAAATTTCACAAGATTCAGTGAACTGAAACCGAAAGAGTGAGTAGGACGAAATATTTTTGGGAATAATAAACCTTATACATATGATGAGGATATTGGGATTTTTCTCTGCCTACTTTAGGGACTGGAGTGCTTTGCAAAATGCACTTCATGCACTTCTATGCAAATGATTTTCAAAAGTAAGCTAAGAATTTTTGAAAGAATTTTTGAACTGTTTTATGCCAAAATATGAAAAACCGGATCAAGTTTATAAAGGGAAATCAAACTCAAAAGCTCTTAAAACCGTATACTAAGCATATTTATTTATCATTAACCTGTAGCTTACAGTTAATCTTACGCATTAGTCTAGTGTAAAATGTGTAAAACGGATAATAATTTTTTTCACAAAAACTATTTTAATAAAATAAATCATATATAGAATATATAATAAAAAAATCATTTTGTCTACCAGTGCCACGAGTAGATATTTATTTTTTTAATTGTTATCTTTTATATAAAATTCTTCTAAAATTATATTTAATTATTTAAAAACCAACACTTCAAAAATCCAAGAAATTCCTAATCAGCGGTTTTTATATTTGTGACTTATTGATAACATTTGTCAAGCTGCAACGACTCCAACAATAAAGATAATCGCGTTGCTCCTTTTTCACTGTATTTTTGTATCTAACTATAATTTATTAGATTTCGAAAATATCTGATAATTGATAATAATTGACAGATAATGTCTTTTAATCACAAATTTTATATAATTGAATCATAATAATTTGTCAACAACAATTTCCTATATTTTTTGGTCAATATTTTTAAAAATTAACTTGTTAAGTAATAAAATGTTTAAATTTTAAGTGCATATTGTGCAAAGTTCATTGTACAACTAAAAGTTACTAACTTTAATGTTAACGTTTTATAAAAAAATTATTTAAAAAAATTAATTTTCTGAAGAGCTCAGTTGACCCTAGTTGGGTCGCGATTCACAGATTAGGGATCAATGTCCTAGATAAATTTAATATCAATTTCCTGTTTAAATTTGATTTGTAGCGCATTTTTGTAAAAATATTTTACAATGAAATTTAGATTAAAATACAAGTTTTAATCAAGTAGGAATACTTACTCGGATATACAATCTGAAGCAGTGGCAGACAAATCAGGTATCTAAAAAATAAATTATAATCATTTCAGACAATAAAATAAGTAAAATTACTTGATAAAATTAAAATAAATTTAATTAATCAGAAACTTGTTTAAACGACATTTAAATAATTACTTAGTGAGTAAAAATTTATAAGAAAGTGTTTAAATCCCATGAAGGTTTTTGGTTACATACATGTATAATAATTAATATTCACACCAATAACAACAATTAATTATAACAGACTATTTACAATAATAAGAAACGAATAAATGTTACGTACAACCGAATTTAGTTTAGTGATCAACGGTACATGTAGCGGTGAATAGTTTTGAATTCATTTTATGAGTAGTTCGATTTTAATTTTTGATATATTTTATTATAAATCAGAATTGGCTTATTTTAACATTACATTTTGAAGTAAAACTGTCATATAAATAATAAATTATAATTGACTTGAAATAAAATAAAATAGTTACAATGTTACTTGAAAGGTAAAAAAGAGATACAGCAAACTTTACTCAGATAATTACAACTCGAAAATTAGTTAGCAATATATATTTTACTTTTTATTGTCATACCTTGAAGTGTTTCTATTTCTATTTAAAATTAACTATAAAACTAAGTATAGAATATGTGAATAATTGTGTAAAGGCCAGAAGTTTAAACTTAAAACATATTGCTATTTAAAAAGGGGGTTAATTAAAGGGTCAGTATTTAATTATAATTGGTCAGTATTTTATTCTTAATTATATTGGCATATTCATGTTCTTCTTCAGTTCGATAAACAACTTCCTCACGATCATTTGGAACACAAATGTGCATGCCAGCTGGACATTGTTTGTCTCTTCTCTGAGCTTTGTTACATCTAAAATATATTTTTTTTATCAACGTTTGTTTTGTTTTAACCATGAAAGCTCCATGTATCTTTATTAATCAAATCAAACGCTTCAGCTTTACTAGCACAAATCTTTTCCTCTTTTTAATTTCGTTGTCTTTTTGTTCTTCTTGGTTGGTTGGAAACGTTTAATATAATCGATTCAGTTACTGAATCGGAGAAATAAGGTGCTAACGTGTTTTCTGCTATATTTGAATAACAATTCAATTTTATTTAGATATATTTATATTTTTACTTATTTTAAACAATTAAATTAAAAAAAGGTAATTTAATTTAAGTCTAAAAAGTTATCAATTAAAGGTTTATACTGATATAGTTAATTTAAATAATTGATGATTTAATTTTTCTGCTTATAATTTAATTTAAATACTGATAATTGATTTATTATACTGACAAAATTACATTAAAACTGAAAATTCATTAAAAATACTGATAAAAAATACTGATTCTAAGTATACTAATAATTCATTTTTTCTACTGAACAATTAAATAATATACTAATCATTTATTTAAAATACTGATATATCAGAATAAAAATACTGACCATTTAATTTAAATACTGACTTATTAAATAGTAGCCTTTAAAAAATATAAAACTTTTAGACTTCATATATTTGAAATTAATATCAGATTTAAAACCTAATATGTCATACATGGCCAAACTACGGCTCTCGTATATTATTTTCAATATTTTCACGACCACTTCAAATCTTTTAGCGCCCTTGTTCTAAGTTTATTTAGCACAATTGATAAAGCGGTTCCTTATATTTATATTGTTAAGGGGCCGTCCATAAATGACGTCACGCGATTTTGAACAATTTTTACCCCTTCCATCCCTTTGCCATATGTCGTCACAAAACGTTAAACCCCCCTCAAATATGACGTCACAAATCTTTATGCCCCTTTAAATGCCGTATTTCATATTTGAAAAGGAACATGTTTCAAATTACTTTATTGAAATTTTAGTATGCATTTAGAGTAATATCGTCTAATATTGTATCAGGAAACATGTATTAAAAAGGAGGTCCTGGAAAGCTGAAATTAGAAAAAAATACAAAATTTAAGAAGTGACATCACATTTCTTAAACAGCCTCTCCCCCTAGGTACATGACGTCATTTATGGACGGCCCTAAAGAAGCTCATTTATGTCCAAACAACTTAATAACACAATTAACAAAATACACAGATTGTGTTTTAACTGTAAAATTATATTAGAAATTATTAATTTATAAAACAAAATTTTTAATAATTCGCAAACGGAATATTTAATAACTAATGCAAATTTCTTTACAGTAATAATTTATAAACTAACCTAATTATAATAATTAGGTTTTAATAATAATTACAAAATTAAATAAATGAAAAAAATAATAATGATATTAATACTAATTAATAATAATATTATTATTACTAATAATAAATATTATAACCTATCAAAATTACATTAGTTAAATAAACCTTAACCCCACCGCCTAAACTGCAAAATTTACAGCGAAAATCACGGCTCTACCACTTTATACTCACATAATTCTTACATCAATCATGTTTTATTAATTTAAGAACACGGATAATACCAAGATCACCTCTTTCAACTATGACGCTAATACATAAAACATAATAAAATTCATTAAAAAGTCTACACTGAATATTAAGATCGGCCATACTTTACTTATCTGAATACCTTTCTATATCCAAAAACATAACTTAAGACTCTTACTAGCAGATGTTTGATAACTAACCGTACCACACGAATCTTACCCTGATAACAATAATAACCCAGCCACATGTAATCAAAGCAATAACATTAACACGTACCGTTGGAGACCCGCACTAACCTGTCATGAAAATGGGCGTCGGCGTGAATGTGTTAAAAAAAATCAAATCTTTTTGGTTTTCAGTCAATTGGCTAATAAGTTATATTTTGATACTAAATGTAATTTCTAATGAAAAACTAGTTTTGAGCCTTTTTGGCTCTCATCAGTACCAAGTATGAAACTTGATCGTGCACATTGATTTTGGTATCAAGCTCCATAATCTGACTACTATACTACCAGGTCACATCCAATATTACAATTTTACTGCTCCTATCAAAAGTATAAATACATTTGACAGCATTTGAAAATCATATCATTCTCATCTTTGAGAATGTAACAAAATCTTTGCAAACACAATTAAACTTTATAATGACATTCTTGAGTAATTTTAAAATAAAGTGTTTAGTGACGTGATCTAATTTCTAATGGCAGATTAATTTCGAGCTCTTAAAAAATTCATTCACTTATAATCTTAAATGTGAAATTTTAACTAAATTTAAATTTAAACTTAATTCAAAAATGACATTAAAAAAATTTAAATATTAAATTAAACTAAAAATTAATTTAACAAATAAAGTTCTATTGAAATGAATAAAACTTTTTACAAAATGGAAATAATTACAATAAAAAAAATTTAATTATACAAAAGGCCTAAAAATTAAAAGCTATTGAAAATAAATTACATTTTGTATACATTCGTGGCAGTTTGTTACTATTGTCATTGTAAAAATTATTTTTTTCCCTTTTTTAATATTAAAAATAATGAAGAAATATAAATTTATTAGGGATAAAAATGAATTCAATTTGTATAGGTTGATCATACTTTCGGTTTTGAACGAAATAATACCGTTTCTTGTCATTTTTAGTAAAAATAATATCTTTTGTCTTTTAATTTAATAAAACTGTTAATTATGCTTAAATATTAACGATTCTCATAAGTTTGATCTAGTCTGTATTAAAGTTTACATATGCAATCTATACAGTGCTTCTGGTATTGATCTTATCCATAAAACAGAAACTTTTTTTCTAAAAATAATTTTATTAAACAACTCTTAAATTAATGAATAAGTACGGTTTTCAACATAAAATTATACAGGAAAACTACAACCAATAACAACTCAATATCAGTTATTTAAAACACCTTGCAATCTCCTTGTTTAAAAGCATTAAGCCACTTGACGTTTCTTATTATATCACTTTCATTTTATAATTTTAACGCATAGTTCCATTTGTCATTCTAAAAATATTTTCTGGTCCCGTGAATCTATTATTATTATTTTATTTGGGAACAATTATTTTAATTAAAATTCTCGATTGATCAATTCAATTTTTACAGATATTTTTAAAAACCATTCCCTATAAATATTTTCCATACACTTCAGTCCAGTTGGAATTTTCTTGGTAGTTTTTTTTTGGAAAGTTTAATTCAATATTAACTCCACAATAAGCTAAACATCAATTCAAGAGTAAAGAACTTTGTTCTAAACGTCGAAATTGTCTCCCAATCTACACATTTGGCAAATGATGATATGGACTTGAATAATTAATATAAATATTAGTCTTTTGTAAATCTTAAGACAGAGAATTCCATTGAGATTTGTATTCCGAATAATAATACCAAATTTCAATATATACTGACTGATTTCTCTTATTTCCTTTGATTACTTACAAAATTAATTTGGTCTTTCCAACATCCGATTTATTTTTCATAGCGCTTTTTCATCTACTATTTTAAAGTCCTATTAATTTAACATTTATTAACAAAATGACATCAAGCCTTTCCAGTTTTTATCCAGTTTTTTTACATAATTTTGTTAAACATTTCTTTTTTTAAGATAATTAAATTTAAAAATAATTCTTTAACCACTTAATGTACGTGCCCGTGTCAGACACGCGTGCTTCATACTGTCAATTTACTTACTTGCTAAATTATACATGCTTGTTTATGACACTGAGTAGTTCTGATATTTTTATTGATATATGTACATAAATTCGTACATTAATTATATATATTATAATTTGTATACAAATAAAATTATTTCCCCAAAATTTCGCGAATGAGCTCACGCTCTTTGCATCTATTGGAAATTGTTCTTTTTTCAAATTTCCTTGATAGTATAGATTTAAAAATTATTATCTTTAAAAAAATAAATAATTCAAAAATTAATTCCAAATAAAAAACATAAAATTAAAATATCCTCCTTAATTATATCTATCTACCTCCGCACTCTATCATCACTATCCAAACTTCGTATAGTCTCCAATCCACCACTATCAACATTTTCAGCTTCAGTATCATAAACCTTTTTCTTAAATATTTTTGCCAATAATCATCATGGGCATTCTACATCTCTTACTAAGGGACCCGTGATGATGGGCATGTTTTGTATTCAAAAGAAGTCATATAAACTATTTATAAAAATTTTATATCACAATAAATTGAGACTGTTTAAACATAAGCTAAAACTTGGTCGGCCCACGTGTCAGTTGAAGTAATAATAATTAAAAAAATATGAAGGATTTCAAAGTAATTAATTAACTTAATTACCGTCAATCTGTGAAAAGAGAAGATAAGAATGTCACCAATTTTAGTGGGCGGCAGTGAATTTAAAAAAAGTTACAAATTCTGTATTACTGATTAAAATTAGTTATATTATATAAATTCTTGATAATATTTTTTGTTTGATACATTTCATAGAAAAAAGTTTTCCCGACATCTATACAAAAGCTAGTTCATATTAAAAACTAGCCGAATCTTTGCATGTGATTTGCATGTCTTTTATATACTTCACCATTGCTCGAAAGACTTCAATCTCCTTTTTTTATTTATAATTTTAATTAATTCTCATTTTCGGCACAGCCTTTAATAAGTGATATTTTGACTCTGCAGAAACTTTGTCTTTACTTTGAATTGAATTTATTGGTCTGTAGTTTTATGAAAATAAATTTCTAAGTTAATTTTAATAAATTTAATTACTTTGTGCAAAGCCATTTTTGATAAAGCTTCAATAATTGAAATTGTCTATTAAATATAATAATTTTTCTTTTTATGTCGACATAAACAATATATTTAAAAGTTGAAGTTTTTAATAATAGTTTTATCGGGAATTCTCTTTAATTAAAAACTTCAAATTGGATAATAATAATAATAATAATAATAATAATAATAATAATAATAATAATAATAATAATAATAATAATAATAAATAATTATTAAGATATTATTATTATATAATTATTATTATATAATTATTATTATATAATAATTATTATTATTATTATTTCTATTATTATTATTATCATTATTATTATTTTATTAAATTATTATTATTAATTATATAAGGACTTTTTTGTTTTTCACCTCTGATTTCTTTTTATTTTTATTTATAAATACATTCGTGAATACCGTAAATAAATCTGATTCATAGTCAAATTTTGTAGAAAATACAATGTCTTTTTAGATTTTATTATTATATTATTATTATTAAAGAAATCAAAGTTACAAATTTATTAGAAAATTACCCATAAAAAATTATTTAAATCTTTGATTTGAAGATCTATCAATTTTCGGAAAATAATAGAAAATTTTCAAAACAAGTCTTTGAAAAATAATCCTATATATATTTAATTTCTATCCAAAAAATGCAGTAATTTTTCAAACGATTTATATCTAAAAAAATTAATTTTTGTAATTCAATGCTTTATTTAATTGGCAAAAAATTATGAATAATTTATAATTTTTTTAATCGTTTTATATAAATTATTTATCAAATTGATTTGAAAAGATAATTTATTTTGAACAATAAAATTGCTTTTAAAATAAATTTTATGTACCAAATTGAAATTTATCGAAATTTAAAATTTAATTGAATCTATTTGTTTTTCTAAAACTAAAATAATATAAAGCATAAATTACCAACTATGCTCACAGTGATTCTCAACCTATTTTCTTCATACGAACACTTAAACTTTTAGCGACACATTGAGGTATACTAATTTATAAATAACTCTAAATTCTAAATGTATGCCTGAATATTATTAACGCTTAGTACTAAACCGGCTACTCTAAGTCACTATCTAATTTACTTTAGTAACTCGACTAATAAGCGACATTAACATTAACATAGATAAAGAATAAAATAGCATGCCGCGTGCGCACTATTTCCACCACATAAATGATAGTCACTATATGATAGACTCAAGTAAAACAATTAAAATAAAATAGTTACATATACCGATATATGTGAAATATAGTTTTGGGTCAAATAGTCTCGAGTTGCTTGTTGCTTATAACAAAAAGTCTCCGAGTGCAAAGGACTGATTATTATCAATACAGAAAAACTTTGTATCTTTTTGTTTTATACGAAGCTTTAAATTAGAAACTAGAATATGTTAAACAAATTGGTGAAAATTCTTAGGATTAGTGAAAAATTAAATATATAGAAGATATATATCAATAATAATAATAGATGTATACATGTATAATATAAAAATAACAAAACGTTGGATTGCTAAAATTCTACGGTTTGCAAATAAAACAGGTCATTGAGATAGGAGTGGAATAAACAGTGAAATAAAAAGATGACAAAAACCTTAATGTCAGAAACTCGTTCCGAACCAACTTATCATAAAACTTCTTCTAAAATTAGTGCCGTATGATAAAGTGACACCCATTTTGCTGGTTAATAGAGCACAATCAAATATTATAGACTATGACGCTTTTAAGTAATTGTTGTCAAATAATAAATCCTTTTAAATATAAACGAAATAAAGGCAGATTAATTTGTGAAAATCGGTTCTCCAATTAATAAAGTCAGAGAACCAAATGTCAACTTGAAACTAGGTAAGGTTGTGAGATCATCAAATTGGAGGGTATTAAAGACATATTTTCCCCAAAAATGATAATTTGATTGTTTGTTTAACTACTGCCGAAGAAATTTCTCACGAATTTTTTTGCATAAACTAGTAGAAAAAATGAATTAAGTTCTGAACTAACTAGAAAAAATGTTAGTGAATTCAAACGAATTTTTATTTTGTTTATTGAAGAATGAAGATAAAAACCAAAAACCTTCTCAAGGGAGTCATGATTTTTTATTTTTAAAAATGAAATATATGAAATACGTAAGACAGTTTTGAGACATTTTAAATTTATAACTTAAACCAAATATTTTTATAAATAAACTTAGTTTGAAATTTAGTCGGAATTTAGATTTTAATATCTCATTTCGTAACTTTAATTGTAACATATTTCACAAAAATTTAATGCAAAATTAATTATTCTACTTCAATGAAAAAAAGTAATAAATCAAAATATCAACATTTTTTTGCTTAAAAATAACTTGTGTAAAACAAACACAACAATAATTATAAAATTGCACAAAATTTGATTATTTGTTAAATAAAACAAATAAATTATAATAAATAAATTATTATAAATTATAATAAATAAATTATAAAACAAATAATTATTATGTTATTAATAATAAATAATATATATCAATATAACTATAATAATATCTGAATTTCCAAAATCTCAAATTTAGTTGAATGATTCACTTCTATTTGAAATGCGATATAAATAATTTTAAAAGAAAATTTCTTCAGAAAAATGACCTCATTTCTGCAAATTTGATTGAACGAAAAAGAAACAAATAAAAACTTTTTCTTTAATACAATATCGCATGACGACATTAAATTTTTTTTAAGAAATATCAATTTTAAAAATTCTTATAATTGTGTACCTCAATTTGAATTTTAAAAAATCAATAAGTGTAAAAATTAATTTTTTAAATTAACCCATATCTAAGTTTGTTTGCTTTAATTCATCTTATACAAACTATTTGGCCACATATGTTTTTATTATTATTTAAAACAATATTAAAAAAAATGAACATGATAATAATAAAAAATAACATGACTTTGTTATGTAGTTCCTATTAAATATTATTGCAGTTTATTCCCCCCCATTTTTGTTTGCAGAAAAAAAATGAAAAATAAAATCTCTATAAAAATGTTTTACTCTTAAAAAGTAACAAACAGAAGGAAATAGTTAAACAAATATGAATAATGAATTACGAAGATAAGAATAATTTTACTGAAAACCAAGGAAATTACGAATTCAAAAGTGACTTTTTTTTCTTGTTAGTTTGAATAAAATTATTTAAGTTACTAGTTAAATATACTGTTATTATTACATACAGACAACTCTAGCTGTCTCGAAACATTTTTTACAGGTAACTCGACTGGGCTCTACAAATTTTCCTTCACACACATCCTGCACAAAAAATTAAAATATTCAACTAATTCCGGAATATGTTTAAGATGATATGAGCTGTTTATCTTAAAAGTGAAGTTCATTATAAGAAACTTTATTTTTACAGTTACCATGTGACTTAATATTTTTTGGGTGAAAAATCTCAAAATAATAAATTTTTCAAGATTCGCTAGTTTAATATTTTGAGTAAATAATAATTCTTTCATTATATTATCAAATAAATTTCTAAAATTTTAAAAATAAAGTGAACACTAAATGTCTTTTTTTTCTTGAAAACTTTATAAAATGCGACAAAATAGTGAAAAGTTATAAAAAGTTATAAATTATGAAAGCAAAATATTTCAACATTAATCATAGCACAAGTCAAAGCGATTAATTTCACCTTTTGAATGTTTTAAAATTTTATGAAATTTTATAGATCCTAAACTTTTTACATTTAAATAAATGTCCTTGGATTTCCGGAATTCAACAATAATAAAAAGTTTACCTATTTCTTAATTGGTGATCCTTTTAATTTTATTAAAATCAGATTCTTTTTTATCAATGTTTAAAAAAAAGCTTCGATTAAATTCCATCGAATCATTAGAAACATCTTATGCCTTATTTCGTCAAGAATAATTAGGATTTATAGTTGAAGTTAAAATAATAAAATATGGAAATTTTATTCGTCTAAAATGGAAAAAAATATTACTATGTTATGAAAATGTTAATTAATTTTTAAAATATTCCCACAATTGTGATGCAATGGGACTCAGTTTTTCAATCTTTAAAAATTATACTAAGCGTCGAAAAGCGTCTTTAGAAAACCATTTCAAACTCAAAAATTTCTTGAAAATTCGTTGAAATATAAAGAAAACTTTCTATTAAGAGAAAAAAAATCCTGTAACACAAGAAACCTAAGGGTATTATATTAGCGAAACTTCAGTAACAGTTTAAACAATGAAATTTAGGGTTCATTTTTGATTTTTTCAAGTCTTTTATATTTGCCAAAGTAATTTTTCGCGTCTTATAATTTCAGAATCTCGGGATTGGAAGCTTTAGAAACAGAACTGTAATTTCAGAACTAAAATTGTAAAATTTTAAATAAAGTATTTCGACAAACTAACTGTATCGTTAAGTAGATATGAATTCTAAACTAAATTAATTTAAATGCTTTATTCAAACAAATTTCTTCATTTAAATTTTTAAAAAATTATTATTAAAATAATTATTGTTGTTTTTAAAAATTCCAATTTTTAAAAAATTTAATAAAATTGAAATTTAACAAAATCTTAATAAAATTTCAATCAAATATTTTCCAACTTTTAAACAAAAACGTTTTACATTTATTTTCATCTTGGAGCACAAATTTCGTTTAATAATATCAAATCAATTCCATAAGTTGATTGTGAGCATGAACTTGAGAGCGGAACTGACACGCAGTCCTTCCAATGTGAGTTGCATTGCACCCATGAAATATAAATTTATAACCAAGTTTCGAACACAATCTAAGTATGACTTCAGATTCAGACAACAATTGTGTTCACTCATTTTTTTCAATTTACTTCGTCGACAGTAATCAAAAACTTTAAAACGGAGACTAGCAGTTATTCCAGTGAATGTGGCCTTATACCCATGACATTAATATTCATAACCAAGATCTGAATAACATCTAAGACTTTAAGTCTACCAATAAACACTATGATTATCCTATAATGATAAAACAAACCTCACTATCTAAATCACACAAAGCTAATTCAATCATTGATAGTTTTTTATTCATTGATTATCTACATTTCTTTCTCAATTCCAAAATCATTCTCTTGAATAATGGAACAAATGAATAAATTTCAATTTTATAAAATTTATTAAATTAAATTTTTAAAATAATTGGAATTTTATAAAAACATAATTTGATATTTTTAATAAGAATAATTTTTAAAAATTTAAATGAATAAATTTGTTTGAATAATCCTTTTAAATCAATTTAGTTTAGATTTCATATCTACCCGATGATGACAGTGAGTCTGTCAAAATATATTGTAGTAGAATATATATTTTGAATTGGTGTTTACTTTTAATCAATAACAAAATTAAAAACTTTATTTCGCTTTAATTATAATTTTTCTCATTAAAATGAAAAAATTCAGAATCCTGCTGAGTGCCTTCACTTGAAAAACTCTACTGTTGAGGCTGAAATCTCAATGAAATCGGCAGGTGCAAATATGCTGTAACACAATAAATATTCTTTAAATCAATCACACTATTTATTTAATATTATTTATTTAGAACGGTTAATTAACTAGATTTTGTTAAATAATTTATCTCATATTTAAGTAGTCTGTTATACTTAATATTTATAAAAATTACTGGCAGAAAATCAATAATAATTAAATGTAAAAAACCTTAAAAAAACAAATCAAGTTTTTTTGAAATTTTAGTTAGAATAAATTTAAAAATTTTTTAAAATATCTCAAATAATCATTTTATTGCCCTTTTAGCTCACGGCACACAAAACACTAAAAAAATCTCACGGCACAAAAAAAGAGTCTAAAATTTGGAGAAATTCAAATCAAATTTGAATTGAAAAATTGATTCGCACTCGCTGTTCCAAAATTCGTAGAAATAAACTGTTTTACTATAAAATGTTACTTTTGGAGAAACTTTGCTTACTAGTGTTATAAACTAAAATACAAATACAAAAAAAATTTCAATGTCTAAAAAATTTAAATATTGAAAAAACACAAATAAAGAGTCTAAAATTTATTAAAAAATTAAATAAAATTAATTAAAATAAAATTTTAAAAAATAGGTACAATAAAAATTGGAAAAGATTGCAGACAAACTGAATAATTTCTCATTTTTTCTAAGAGAGTCATCACCGGTTCGCCTAAATAGGCATTGGAATATGCAAGATTATGAACTCAAATGACCGAACATCTGGCTATGATCCAATCGAAATGATTCATTAGAAACGGCATTCGCAATTATTTTTCTATGACGATTTCCTAATTTTAGTGAGTAGTAGAATATAATTTTAATGCCAAATTGAATTACTCATTGCATTAAAAGAATTATTTCAAAAGCAAATATTCACCAACAGAAACGAATATCAAAATAAATTTGTAATTTTTTTTCGCGAAATTAAAAAATATAAATATCATAATAATAAAAAATTGAGAAGTTCATTTATCAAAATATGTAGAAAAAAATTGAATGATTTTTGCTAGAAATTTAAATTTAATCTCGACTAAAAATTCCTAAAACTAAAACAAAAAAATCAGATGAAAGGAAAATCATAGATTAAATCGAGCTAACTGTGAAATTGATTTTTATTTCACTTATTTAAATTTTTAATTAAATAACTTTCTATTTTTATTTCAATTATTAAGACATTCTATAATAATAGGAAGTTCAAAAAACAGTTATAGAAATATAGTCAACACAATATTAAGTAAATATAACAAAATTATAATTAATTGTATTTTTATTAACACATTGTGATCGGGCAGTTTTCGGCCGCGTACTAGTGCTGGTAACGGGTGATTTTTCGCGTAATTTCGCGCTAACGTAGACCTCTAGAAAAATTGCGATAACTTCAAAAATATTGGAACCCGCATTTTAACGTGACCCGCGCTCCACTAACAATCTATCAAAAACGTATAAATACGTGATAGGCTCTCTAGCATTAATTTGCTAAACACGTATTAATACGTGATCCGATTACAATGTGTTAATAATATTATAAATAATAATAATAATAAAATAGTCGAGTTGTCTATTATATTAAGTTATTCATTAATGAAAGAAAGATAAATAAATGAAATATATTTCGAAGAAATTATCCTCATCATCAATCTACCATCATAATCTTTGTCAAATGTTATATAGGGAAACAATATTAATGTAATAGTTATGATTTAATGATTTAATTAAATAATTTCTATAAATTTGTTGCCGATTAAACGTTTATTTTAGGGGATTGTCATTTAATCAACAAAGCTTAACATAACATTCTGTCCCACTTATGTTTAAAGTTTTCACATAAAATTTTAAAAACTTTTAAATCAGCTGTTCTTTTGAACATTTTTGTATGCTCAATAATATTACTAAAGCCTCTCACTTAGCTTTTATTCTTGAAAAGATGAAAAATAAACATTTAGATTTTGATCTTGGTAAATAACTATATGCGGTTGAGTTTCAACCTGTAAAATTATATGTTCTATCAAAAACTCTTTTTTTTAGCTTTTGCGACTTTAAATATAATAGAAATATAATTAAGCGTTTGATTTTTAGATCTTGGTCGTTATCTTCTACATTCGAAAAATCAAACAAAAGTAAACAAAAACTTCTCTTTTGAATAAAAATGGATATTCTAAGTCTTTTGTAGAAGACAGACTAAGGAACCCATTTGTTGTCCTTTGATTGAGCCTGGTGAAAACAATGGAAATTATGGGCCACCTAATGAATATGAACTTATAAAATATCATGTTTTAGTAATTCCATATTCGGAAGTTTTGAAAAATTTTAAATTGTTACAAAATCATGAGGCGATTCAAATAATGTTAAAATAGTGTAAAAATCGTTAAAATAAATAAACAAATTTAATAATAAAGCTCAAACTCCAATAGGTTTAGTTTATGATCTAGTGTATAGGTTGTTATGTAATGTGTACAATGCCACTAACATTGAAGAGACTTCCCATCATCTTCGCACACGAGTTCAGGAACATAGTCGATTGAGAGGCTTGAATAATATTATTAAGCATAGAAAAATGTGCAAAGAAATAACTGATTTTAAATATTTTAAAATTTTATTTAAAAACTTCAATAATAAGTGGGAAAGAATTTTATGTCATAAATCATAACTATTACGTCATTATTGTTTCCGTATATAAAATTTGACAAAGATTATGAAGGAAGATTAATGATGAGAATAACTTACTCAAAATATATTTCGCTTATTTGGCTTTCTGGTGTTTTTATTATTAATGGAACTCCATTTTTTCGATATTTATATTCAATAATAGTTAAATAAAAAATTATTACCAACACAGAATAAAAAATACCAGAAACAATATTAACTGAGCACGTTTGTATAATATAAGGTTAAAGCTCTTTGTTCTTCAAGGTACGGAAAAGTAAAATTAAAGGAGTAAAATTCTGAGTTTAAAGTTGAACTGATGATATGACAAGTAAAAATACCAGTTGAATAAAAGGTCTAAATTAACTGAACTTTTTTTTTATTGTAATACTCGTATATTTTGAATTTTAACAGCTGTATATCCATTTGTTTTTTTTCCAAACTAACTTTTTTCCAAACTAATATTGTTATATCCTAAAATATTCATCTAAAAACAACTTTTATAACAAAAATTTTTTTAATTATTTAAACAATTTTTGTTTACAAATAAATAATGACAAATATTATTATAGATTTCAATGAACCTAAGTTGTGTCTTAGAAAATTCGAGCCTGGTGCTAAGAGTTTTGCGCTAGCTTAAAAAAATGTATTCATAATTTTTACGAAAATAAACATAAAAAAACATTTAAAAATTGAAAATTTTGATTTTTTATGTTTAATAATAAGACGGCTCCGACCATAATACTTATAATGCTATAATAATTCTATATAAAGAATTAAACCAAATAATTATTTCTGAGTATTTGATTTACCTGGATTTATTTTATTGCAAATTTATAACAAATTTATTTCTATAAAATATCAGCGATTTATAGAAAAGTTTCAGTGATTTATCCACTAGCATAAACAGGCTGCATAATATTATATTGTAAATGACTAATTTATTCTTCCTATTGAAATCTATAAATTGTCTGATTATTGGAATTCAGTTCTTCTACTAAAAGAGTATGACTCATCAAATTTTAGAATTGTTGACAATTCCAATAGTGCTTCTTAAATATCTTTATATATCTTTATATAATAATAATAATAATAATATTATTATTATTATTATTATTATTTATTTATTTATTTATTTATTTATTTATTTATTTATTCATTTCTTATAGTAATATATAAAAATCTCTACATTTTAAAGATTGATTTCCAAAAATATGAAGAAAATTTAAAAATTGCAATTTGATTTATACTTGAACATACGAATATAATTTAATTGAAATATATGCATGTTTTTATTGAAATGATTTTTTCCAAAAATAACTGAGAAAAACATTAACTATTTCAATAAAAATTTATCAAATTATAAATTTGATTGTTAAGAAATTTTAATGTAAGTAAGAATAAACAATTGTTAGAACGACAATTTAAAAGTACAATAATTAAAAAAAAATCAAATTTTTCGGCTTATTTAAATTTGTTTAAAATATTTGTTTTATAACGAAGTTCTATTGAAACTCTTAAAATGTCAAATGCAAATTAACAAACAATATATATTTGTTCACAAAATGTCACTGTGTTGAGATTTGATTAAAAAAATATATGCAATATACAATAATAATAATAATAATAATAATAATAATAATAATAATAATAATAAATAATAATAATAATAATAATAATAATAATAATAATAATAATAATTATAATAATAAAAATAATAATAATAATAATAATAATAATAATAATAATAATAATAATAATAATAATAATAATAATAATTTATTTATTGTAGTAGTATCTCAAAATCTTTAGATTTTGAAGCTTGATTTCCAAAAAAATCTAAAAATATTATTGTAAAATTTAAAAATTTAATTTATACTTTAACATATGAATTTTTATTGAAATGATTTTTTCAAAAATCCCAGATAGAAACCTTAATAATTTCAAAATAATTTTATCAAGTTATAAATTCGATTGTTAATAAACTTTAATGTAAGTTAGAATAAACATTTGTTAGGATGTGCATGACAATTAGAAAGTGCAATAATTAAAAATAATCAAATTTTTCGGTTAATAAAAATGTTTTTAAAAAAAATTTGTTTAAAATATTCATTATATAACGAATTTCAATTGAAACCGAATTCTTAAAATGTCACATGGAAATTAACAAATAATATATGTTTGTTCACAAAATGTCAATGTGTTGAGATTTGATTAAAACAATATATACAAAATATAATAATAATAATAATAGTAATAATAATAACAATAATAATAATAATAATATTAATAATAATAATAATAATAATAATAATAATAATAATAATAATAATAATAATAATAATAATAATAATAATAATAATAATAATAAAAATAATAATAAATAATAATAATAATAATACATTTGTCAGTAATTACAATAACGCTTGTTTAAACTTTATTAAAATAAACACTTGAAAAACGGATAAAATAATAGACATATATATATGTGAATCAGAGTTAATGTAATTAACGACTCCTATATAAGATTGTCATTTTTTGTTTGAACAGTATATTTTAGCTTCGACATTAAAAATGGATAAAATAATATTAATAATATTACAATGAAAGTAATAAGTATTCGCAAATCTTATTCTAAAATTTAGCATTTCTTTTAAAAAATTAGATACATTTTTTATAAATGAGAAGCTTTAACAGAAAAACAATAAAGTAATAAAGTAATTTAAATAATTTCCTAATTTATATATTTAATGGATTTGCTAAATAAACATCTTTAAATAATAATTTGTATGCTAACTGTTAATGAATTCGTTTCTTAAGAGGAAATTGCCGGTTTTCATTGATAATCTCGGTCTCCTGTGGCCAAATCTAACTGTAATTGTTTGAAAAGCTTCCCTTATTAATAATTAACATTTTACCTTATCCTGCGGTATACAACCTCCTAGGTCAGATAAGATCTTCTCTTTTATTCAGTCATTCAGACAGCTTACAAAAACAGCCTAAAGTATCAATAATGTTTTGTTTTATTTTTCATCAAGATCTTTCAACATAATATTTTTTTCTGCTAAGTCTAAGATGCATTCATTCCTTCAAAAGTAGTAGTGGAGCTACAATTATCCTTTGACGCTTAAAATTTTAAAATAATTAAGACGGAATAAAAAATTTAGGTAATTCCAACCCCGGAGCACTGATAGTAACTAACTCTACCTTTATATTCTGCGTTCATAATAATTATTGTGGTTATGGGAGCTAGATCAACAATCTTTCCTTGTTTTCAATGATATAACAAAATAAATAAATATAAAGTTTATTATGCTTCCGCAGCTTAACAAGTAATTAATGTCCTAATTAAATGTTAACTAATTAATTAATTAATTAATTAATTTTAGTTTACAACATCTATTTAAAATTATTGGATTCATCTTTATCTTTCCAATTACTATCCGTTTCTGTTTTATTCCGAAAATTATTCATTTTTATATTTTTACAATTTCTTAATTAATTTTTATATACGTGTTTTGTATAATAACTAAATGAACAAATTAATATTTTATCTTTTGGTGGAATTTTGTACATATACAGACATTCACAATATACAATATATAGATGTTAAACACAGTAAAAGTATTTGGTATGTAAAATATTAGCATTTAAATTAATAATAAAATCGCTTCGGATTCCAGTGAGAAGAGAAGTTGAGAGTCCAAACTTGGGAGCTTCTAAATTTCGAGGATACCCCATTGCATGGGTCACACGGTCTCTTTTACACTTTTTGGCGTAGCTTCTAAATCAGTGAGAACATATGTTGCAAAATGAGACGATATGATGTCATATAACCTAATTATGTGAATGTACATCGTAAACGTCAACTGTCAAATTAAATATGAAATTATTGAATTTTAACTTTACTTAAAGATTTAAAAAATTTAAATTTTGCAAATAATTAAATAATTTTATAATATTATAGGAATTTTAATTGTTCTAACTTGTTTGTCCGGTGGGGACGTATATATATATATATATATACGTTCAACACATGTCTGGCATATAAAACCGTCATCAAACTATATATAGTGTGCCGAAACGTCATTTCAAGTAATGAAATAAGAAGCAGGAGCTCCAGATTAACAAATATTAATAAATAATAGTTATCAGTGGATGTAGTTCGTCATTTACAAAACCAAATTTAATAATAACTAAATTAATTCATTAAAATGAATGGATTCGATTAAACAAAATTAATTAACCACTCCCATCCCTGTTAATAATACAATTCTCTTTTTTTCTGATATTAATTCATGCTTCATTAATTTATTATTTATTGTATTAAATTATAACCAATTTATGCCCATGCGATAGTTAAGAAAATAATTATAAGGAAAAAATATCTAATATAAATATATAACATTCTAAATATATTTGATAAACGCTGTGATAAAATTTGTCTATAATTTGAAGTTATTGATCTATAATATTAAAAAAATGAACAGAAAAAAGCATTGAATATACAATTTAGTTAATTAACAAATCAATTTTACTAGCTAAGATTAATTAAAATTTTTGTTTCTAATTATCTGTATTTTTATTTAATGTGTTGAGTTTCAAAATTTTAGGAAAACTAAATGCACGTCGTGGTAAATATTCGTAAATTAGGATATTAAATAACACGCGCAATGGTATCGTATAATAAAAACAAAATAATAAAATAAACAGTTCTTTGATAACATTAAATAGCAAATAGATTGCTAATTATGTGTAAATTTATCATATCATACGTGAAAGGAACGATGTAACAATTTTTATGAACTAAAAAAAACAAAAAAATATGAAAAAATAAAAAAATTGAAATTTTAGAATTTTTTTATACATAATTATTTAAACAAAAATGATTTATTCTTTATATTCAGGGACACTCCCATTCTGCTGACGTTCAAGATTAATACAAGTGATGAGATGGCTAAAGTTAGTAAGGTAAACGTATCATAAAATTTTAAAATTATTCTAATTACCCTTATTTATTAATTTTAGATATAAAATATAATTCATAATATATGAATATTTATTTGGGAGTTTTGCGACAAAGTTCAGTATCTCCAACTATACAACGAAGGTGGGAAGCAATTATCTTCTACAAATTAGGGAGCAAAGAGAGCTACAGAGTCACAGAGTATTTATTTAATAATAAGATTTCGTGTAAAAAAGGAGCGTGGATTAGTTCAATCCGATAAAACAAAACGTATTAAATCCCGTTTATCAAATAAATACTGTTATTTTGACATGTAATAGCAAGTCGTATGTGAAGTGATAATTACATTGAAGTATGAATGAATGAAGCTTGATTGATAAGATTATATGTTCAGATGGAAAGCAAGGAAAGTGACAGATTTTGCAAAGTAAAGAAAAATGGTTTCTTATTCAAAACAGTAACAAAAATCTGCAGCATAAAAAAATCAAATGCCACCAAAGCTTTCCCAAATTACTAACGACTTTCTCCTGACCTAAATTTCAAGAATCTCTGGGCTATTTTGAAAAGAAACATTAGAAGGTGAGTCTGAGGAACTTTTATTAAATAACTGTCAATAAGAACTCAGTAACATGATCAACAAGACCAAAATGCGTCGTATAAAATTTGGAGCCTTGTGCTAAGAATTATAGGGAGTCTTAAAAATTGTTTTTGGATTTTTGAATAAAAACATACTCAACTTAAAAATAACAAAAATTGTGTTTACAAAAATAAATATGAAAAATTAAAAAAATAGTTTTTTATAAATATTAATTTAAACAGAAATGATTTATTGATTATATTCATGGACGATCCCATTTTGCTGTTACCTCTGCACTGAGCACAGTTTACACAATGAAAAAGACGGCTCTGTAGAAGCCGTTGTTTATCTTTGTTGTTGTTGTATTTCTAACCAAAATTTATACATTCTAAAGAAACAAGGTTGTAAGTGGAATTATAAAATATGTGTTCGTTGTTGTAAAGTTTTATTATTATGCATATATTAGCTGTTAAATATGTCGGTGATTTATTCAAATTTCAATGCGGCGGTGTTTTTAATTTTGAATATTTTCATTTA
The DNA here is from genome assembly GCA_022537955.1 of Schmidtea mediterranea. Taxonomy (NCBI): domain Eukaryota; kingdom Metazoa; phylum Platyhelminthes; order Tricladida; family Dugesiidae; genus Schmidtea; species Schmidtea mediterranea. Next base: position 218,272,878 of record CM039679.1, on the reverse strand, counting down.
AACAAATCTAGCAAAATACTACTTATAATTAATTTCTGAAGATTTCAAGATTAATTAACTTTATTATTATAATTAACCGGATTTCTTTGGGAAATTTTCTAATTGTACATTTCAATGATCACAGATATGTTAAAAATAGCTTCAAATTATTTCATGCATTCAAATGCCGTGTTTACCCAAAACCGAAGGTTTCTCGATAGCAGAATAAGTTAAATATTAAAGAATTAATGAATGATAATTTAAGCCTCTGTTACGCGAATGGAAATTAGAATTCTTTAATTTTTTGTTCACTTTCGATCTGTTTTTGTTTTCTTTAGCATTTCATTTGTTTTCAAATTGTTTTCAGATCAAAATGTTGGCATTACATTTTTCAAGTGTTCTAAGTGCCCGAGGGAAAATTAATGGATTTTATAAGTATTATCGAAAATTCTCAATAAATAAAACCTAAAACTTGTATTCACATCTTATTTTTTATCTATTAAATATTTAACTCATAAAATATAAAATGATTTATTCATAAGAAAAAAAAACAGAATAATTTCAACTAGTAAAATGGGACTAGATATTTTGTCAAACTATTTATACGAATTTGTCTCGTTTTTGAATGTCTAACTTCATTTTACCAATTATCGCACTTGTATTGTCATCATAAAATAATATTTTAAATAGTTATTTGACCGTTTATGAACTTAGTTAATTAATATTTAACTTACACTTTCATGATGAGAATTAATAACACAATCTGAGGAAGCATGTCTTTCTTTGTCCCTCATACTGACTTTTGGGACTTGCTTCGAATCGCCAAGTAATCCAAATCCTTCTTCAGTCAAACTTTCAGAAGTAGCCTGATTACGATTGCAACAACAACACAAAACTGATTTAACAGTTTCTTTCGAATTATTGAATCCTTTGTAAGATATTTCATCACAGTTGTTATTAGAAAAATCAGTTTTCCTGAAATTTCAAATAATTAATACAACTTAATGGCACTTAACAATTACATTTTATCAAATCCATTAGTATTACCATTAACAACAAAAATACCGACTTCAACATTATTAGACGAATTCACTAAGTGCAGTTTTTGTTTCTTTTTAAAAGAAGAACAGATAATAATTACAATAACAAGAACAATTAAAATCAATGTGGTAGCAACAAAAAACGATATTAACCAAGGCAAATAATAATTGTTGATATTTAATGTTGAAAGATTTAAATTTTTTGGAAGATACATGTATAAAAATTAAATTAAAATTAATTTTTCAATAAAATAACTAAGACATATTGTAACCTTGAAATTAAAAATTTGTTAGTCATCTTTGCATTAAAGTTATATATTTAAACAAATGTTCTCTAATGTTAATGAAAAATTAAATTTTTTATTCAAAAAATGACTAAAAGCTAAAAATATTATAGTGAAATGAAAACTAATAAATTATGTTATAACTTTAATTTTAAAAATATAACTTTTGTAACATATTCTCTTCGTTTAGAAAAAAAATGCCTGACTTAAAAAGATAATCTACATTAAATTTTACAGATAAGATAAAACGTAAAACAAGAAATTATTATTTTTATTATTAGTATTATTAATATTGAATAAATAATCAAAGTGGTGGGTTACTGGGTGCTATGGTTTGTTTTAATTGGTGGGTTACAGGGTTTTGTTTTTGTTTTAAACGTCTTTGTGTCTACCCCGGTAACGCCATATAAATATTTTCTAGTTACCACTCGGCACCCGTTGCTAGGCAACGTTGGAAATGTGTTCGAGTGGGTGGATTGTCCGCAAAAAGTGAGCGTTATTACTAATGCTGTAATTGCTCGGACAATCCCTGGGTCCAACGAGCTGTCGATGGAAGACTTATGCTCGCTTTGAAAGTCCCTCGTGTGGGATAGCTACTAGGATTAGAGTTCATTAGAAGAGAATCTGATAATGTCGTACTGGAAGATAAGGAGACTACTACTCGTGGGAGTAAGGGTATTCGTATGTTGACTGTGGGGTTTTCAATGTTTATCCAGTTTTAAATCATCGCTTTGAACAAACAACAGGAAATTTTAATTTACAAACAAGCATATGAAATGAACAAAATAGGTCACACTTAAGTTAATTGAGTTTTATTTGATAACCGAGCGGCTCTACGTCTGGGCCGTTCTTTTCGCCCCGGCCTATAGCTATTGGATGTTGTTGTGGTTGGGGTTACGGCTGGTGTTGGATTGGTCACTGACTCCCGATAGGCCAACTGAGATGGTGCGAAAACAAGAGGGTAGGTTACGGCCGCTCCTTCCTGACTGGCGGACAAGGCAACCTCCAACCCCCTTATCTGTATTCGAAGGTTTTGGTTCATTTGTCTTTCATCGGCCCACCCTTTTTGAGCGGCAGTGAGCCGTTGGCGTAGTGTTTTAATCTTCGTCGGGTCCACCCAGGTGGCTTTTGTTTGATGAATTTCTCGGGTTAGCTGAAGGATTTGTTCGTGTAGAGATTTGTTAGTCTGCTGGGTACGGGCCAGTTCCGTTCTTAGCAGTTGTAGGGAGTCCATTACTATAATTAATAATATTCGATTTAATAGATGTTGACTCGGAATTGTTTAATATGCAGGTCTTCAAACATAAGAAAATTTTTCTATTGTAATAATCAAACAATCAAAAATGGTCATACAAGAGAACAAACTATTTATTGAAAAGAAATTTTTTAACTACATCGGGGATGATCAATCAGTCTAGAAGGTCTCCACCACAGAACGACGGTTCAGGAGTCTGTAAACCTCCTCTCCACCCATTCTTCCGGAGAACAGTTGGAAATTGTCATTATGGGTCGCTTCGTGTTACGAACCCGAGTGACCTTAGGCCGGTTGGGGTCCTCCTGGTGGTTGAGTGGAGCCTTGTATTGAGGTGGGTGGCGGTAGATGTTGGCGATTCGACCGGCTAAAAGGTCCTCCTCAATGTTCGCCAAGTATTGGCGGGCCCTAATCACCTGTATGTCCACTTGCCGCTGGTGGTTCTCGAGACGACCGAGGAGATGGCGGGCATGTTCGCGGATCTCCCAGGCCGGGCTCCACTCCTCCCATTGTTGGTCAGCCAGCCATGGGTTGTGGTCACTCTTCACTGATTGCCCGTTGAGTTGTTGGGGCTCCGGTCGGGAAAACTCGGGACATCTCTCCCTTCAGAATTGTTCCCATGCCCACCTCCACCGATCGGCAACAGAGGTGGGGACACACATCAACGGTCCTGAGTTTTCTAAATGTTAACACAATCATAAACGTTCTCAACTCATAATTAAAAATAGGTATCGGTACGATTCTACTTAGCCTATTACTTGACAATTAGATTTTCTGTAATACGTAGGACCAAATGGCACATACTAAGCTGATCTTTAAAGCGTGAATATCCTTATGATATGGCATTATCTAAGGGGCATTGAAAAGGCAAATTCGATCTTTGTAAAATGTAAACGAAAAAAAAAATTAAAATTAAAAAAAAATCAATTTGATTCATACTAATAGTTAGACTGATAAAATTAAAAATCTTATTAACGCTCCTTGTTTAAAGCTGTCATTACCTTAATTATTATTGTTTGATATCAATCAGGAAAATAAAAATAAAAATTTAATATGGGAGACAATTTAGTAGATCTGCACGGCTTCCCTCTGCGAAACTCCTGATCAAATTATTTATAGGAAGTATAGGAGGATCCTTAGGTAAGATTTATTAAATCAATTTTCGTACTTTGTCGATAAGCAAACTAGCGTGATTATTTCTATTCTTAAACTTACTTTCGAAATATCCATAAAATTTTCTTCTGCCTAGTCGCCATTAATTCTTTGGACTAGATAAAATTAAGATAATAGAAAAATGATTTAGTAAAATGAATGTGATCGTCCTGGGCATGTATAAGTCTGCGGGTTAGTAAGTCTCAAGGATAAATCTCCAAATCTTTATTCTTCCACATTAACTCCTCTTTTGGCATCAACAAAATTAAGAAATGAATAAAAATAAACTTTTAAGAAATGGAAAATGTTCTATCGGAAAACCGTAGAAAGAAATTTTGTACCTTAATTATCAATTTTCTAATTTATTTTTACTATTTCATACTTCCCAACTTTAATTATGAGCCGTTCATTTTTAATATTATTAAATTTTGTTGATCAGAAAATTTCACTCGTTCATTATTGATGATAGGGAATTTTAATAGTGAATCATGATCAGAAAGCATCTTGTTAGCATGATTTATTATTTATAAAAGTTGAAATGGCCGTATTAATCACATAGACATCTAAACTATACGTATACCTATAAGTAATGATACAAAAAATTTGGTTTTAGATTAGCTTCGTGAAATCCATGGGAATGTTCGTAAAAATCTTTTGGGAATTGTAATGTTTATTTATTTCTAAGAATAGCGTTAAATATATTTTAATTAACAGAAAAATGGTAATTATTCGAAATTATTAATAAGAGAAAAACCTGAAATTTAAAATGTCTCTAAACAAGGTTATTTTATTGAAAAAGGTGAAAATTTGCCTATTCTATTTATGCGGTCGTTATTACGTGACTATTCAAAATGAAATTCGGAACTTACTCCTAATTTGAGGGTCGGGGTTTGAGGTTGCTTCCCTGCATGTTCTCTGGTTGGCTATATCTCCGATATTTGGCTGCATGTTCAGTAATGTTAGAAAACTCACGTTTAACAGCTGCGCTCATTTATATCTTTATGCATGGAGTTTCAACGGGTGTGTGCACACGCGTCGCACACTGATTGGTAAGGAATATGAACATTTATTAGGAAGAGAATTTTTGTGGAAGCGATATCCCTAAATACTAATCGTGGGTCAATTTACTTTTTCTATTTATTTATACAGTCTGTTATATTGATTTCTTGGGTGGATTATCCGAAGAGATTGGATCGTGGTTTTAATTGGTGACGCGTCCAGATGTGGGTGGATTTATGGATTTCCAGGAAAAAATTTGGTAATTTCAATCGACAACGTTCAAACACTCTGGGTAGGCGACCGAAAAATTTATTTTAATCAATTTTATGGGAAAAAAATAATTTTTGTTGCTTAGCTACGTTACCGGTTGAATTTTCAGTGAATTAGCTACTCGTGGATGCCAATCATTGGAGTTATGTGGCTGCAAATTTCGATTCACTGGTTAACGACATTTGGGCGAGACAAAATTGGGTAAGATTTTACTTGAGTGGGTAATCAGGTTAAGTTGAACTTAAATTCTTTTCCTTTAGGATGGATGTTGACGTTAACTGACCTTACTAGATAATTATCGTTGAATTTTGCCGATATTCCCCGAGTCGCATGACATTTAGGCGTATCATTTTTCTTTTGATAATTGTCAATTAAGTTGGAAACCGTAGCATTAGCTCCCGTGATCAGGTAATATTAAAAGTTTATAACCCATGATTGTCATTGATAAGACATCGGGAATGTTTATTCCAAGTAGCAAATGCTTTTACCTTATGATGATTATGGTATCCTTCTCAAATCTACTCGGTTGTATTTTCATGAGGCAATCTGGGCTTGTTGGGATTCGCTAATTATCTATTTACTTATTATGTTGGAGTTATTTTGACGCCGTTGTTATTAGTTCAATTATACCTTTCTTGTTACTTATGATATTCATGATGTGAATTGCTTTGAATTTATTATGTTTGAAATAGTATATTTATTTGGAAATTTCTAAATTACAGCTATAGGTAAGTTACCTTTGAGTGTTATACTTCATTAATGGGTTATTTTACAGGGAACCTTATCCAATGTAGAATTATTGGTAGGCGGATTTATAATTCAGAAAATTGTTACAAAAGTATTTCTACAATGTGCAAAGTTAAGTTTTACATTTAATTCTCTAGGGATTTTCTAATCACTGTTTTCCACGAATTCTAATTTTAACTTTTATTTAAGACGTAATAGCAACGATTTTACCTTTAATTTCTCTCGTCACCATCCCTTTTACTTGGCCTTAGTCGCATTGTGTTTACGTTATAATTAATGATTGCCCACTGGACTACTCGATGTGGTGATTTTGAGCTGTGTGTAGAGTAATTTAGGTCGATTTTAATGAAATCGAGAAACGAGGAAGTAGCCAAAAGACCCCTTCCCTATTTCTCCTTTCTTCTATCCGGGAAAATATTGACGTTCTGATCCCTGCGTTCCGCACGCCGGGTCTTCACGGGCACAGATCATCGGCGATATTCCACGCACTTACACGAATCTGAATAACATGTTGATTTTTCTATCTTGTGGTGTGTCTTTGGCTGTGGGTCGGAAAAATTTCGACAAAAACGAATAAAATAATGAAAACAAAATGATTTTATGCTTTATAAATATTTTATTAATAATAAAACAATATAACAATTACTTGCCCATAACGAAAAGCATACAAAATACTACTCTCCCCACGCCGACATCCAAGCAGAGCTCGACCGAGGTTGCGAGGATGTGACGTGGAGAGAGTTTCCAAATAAAACTCTCACTCACCTAAAAATAGATTTTTAAAAACTGTTTAATGATTTCAAAAACGATTATTGCTGTTTTTCATGTGAAAATGCATCGGTATATATTTATTTTTTGTCCCTAACCTTGCGTGTTCTTTTTGCTTCAATAAAACAAATTTTGACTTTGGATTTTTCCAGTGTATTCTAATCTTAATTTTTATTATTTTGAAATTTTATTTGACAATTTTTTCTTTAGATTTTTAATTGAATTATTTCTAATTCAAATTATTTGATTTTTATTTCATTTTCATGAAGTTTGGTATTTTTAATAAATTGTCAAATTTTGGTCAAAATCATTGGGTTTTCATGTTATGTTTATATTTAATTCGTGCGGATCTTGGTGCATTTTGTTATTATTTTAATTTTATTTTTATGTTTATTATTTTATATTTTATTATCTTTTTTCTCATATTTGATAGGGCTTAGTTGATGTTTTAATAGGTTTGAATTTAAATTTGCATGTTATATTTGCATGTGTGTTACCGATTCATTTAAACATTTACAAGGCCGTTTGTGTTCTGGCCCAACATAATCTTACTATGGTTACCCCAGTAACGCCATATAAATATTTTCTTTACCGCCACTCGACACCCGTTGCTAAGCAACGTTGGAAATGTGCTCGATCGGGTAGATCGTTCGCAAAAAGTGAGCGCTATTACTAATGCTTTAATTGCTCGAACAATCTCTGGGTCCAACGAGCTGTTGTTAGAAGACTTATGCTCGCTTTCGATTATTAGGTCCCCTTTATGTCGTATGTTTATCGTTGAGTTCGTCAGAGAATAATGGGAATTTGATGATGACATAGAACGAGCGACTACAACTGGTGATGTGCATCTTAGCGTGTTGATTGCGGGTTTCGCGGATACTTGTTAGTGATATTATGTTAAATAGGAAGACACACATAATCTTTTATAATTTTCCAATAAGCACATTCTAAGAGTTAATTAAAGTTGAGTAAGCAATCGAGCGGCTCGACGTTTAGCCCTCTCCTTCCGTCCGGGTCGGTAACTGTTCGGAGTTGGGGTTGTTGTTGAGGTCGTTGTGGGGGATGTTATTGCCTCTCGGTAAGCCAATTGAGCGGGAGCAAATACGAGGGGATAAATTACAGCTGCCCCTTCTTGACAGGCAGACAGTGCAACCTCCAGCCCCTTTATTTGTGTTCGCAGACCTTGCACCAACTGTTTTTCTTCTGCCCATCCCTTTTGGGCTGCTGTAAGCTGCTGGTAAAGCAATTTTACCTTTTTGGGCTCCATCCAAATGTCCTTCGTCTGTTGCACTTCCATAGTCAGCTGGACAATTTGACCATGGAGATTTTTGTTGATTTTCCGGGCGCGTTCCAACTCCGTCTGCAATATTTGCAAGGGCTCCATATCTGTAATGACGAACATCATAACATTTTTATTAATAAATCCAGAAATCTCTACACGTGTAGTTGCTTCAAACATACATTATAAGATTGTTTTAAGAATGAGAAGAAAAACTAAAAACAAATTTTTTCTAACAATTATTTGTTGAATATAACACCTAAAGACGTAATTTACGGATTGGCGAGGTCAAGAATCCTTGAAGAACTTCCTTACTCCTTCCTCCGCGAAATAGCCCGGAATCACGAACACGGGCCGTTTTGTATTACGGGCCGGTCTTGGGCTGGGTGGATAGACATCCGCGATTCGCCCGGCTGCGAGGTCGTCTTCCACGTTGGCCAGGTAATTACTGGCCCAGTATACCAAGGAGTTGACCCGGCGCTGGCGGTCCTTGAATCAAGCCAGAAGCGCTCGAGCCCGATCATGGATTTCTGGGCCGGACTTGGGTCACTTGGTTGTCCTTTCTGCCTGAATTGTCTCATGGTATTTTCCACCATGAGCATATCGTCGCGCCGGTTCTCTTCGGGCTGGGGCACATCGGGATATTTTTCCTTCCGGGTGCGACTCCATATTTGTCGCCACTGATCTGCGACGTATGTGGGAACATAGACGAGGGATACTGATCTTTCTGAACGGGTAATAAATTTAAGGTGAGTTAAACAAAAGTAATGGTTTTAATGAGCAATCAATGCAGCATAGTCTCAATGTTAATTTGAGGAGGATTAATCATGTTACGATTTAAATTGTAGTCATCATGTCAAAATTTAACTACCAGTGACTAAACAATGCTCAAGGGTTCACGAATTAATTCGGAAGAATCGATATATCTGCAGTAACACGTAATTCCGGGTGCATTAAAGATTTTGTAGATGATAAATTGAAATGAGTATCATACTTAAAGGTTTCATAGAACTAAAATACCTACAATGATATAAGGATGGTTCAAATGTCTAAATATTTTATCAAATAGTCCAATGCTCTAGGAGAATTCATATAAATCGAAATGCCTAAAAATGTGAATTTTTCTTGAATGATTCAAAATAATTACAATAAAATAATGCAAGTAATTGGAATCTCAAAAAAAAATGATTTAAAATAATTAGAACTTTTCCTGAATTAATTGTTAGAATTGAGGTTCTTCCAAAATAGTTTGAGCTATTTTAAAAATTTTCATAAAAATAATTCAGCGATTAGACAATTCTAAAATGAGAAAATTAATAATAAATTCTGTAAGCTAGAATAGTTAGCCTTTTCTAAAAAGGACCACAAATAATAAAAAAAATTGGGTAAGTAATTTGGAATTCGAAAACCATAAAGAAAGTTTAAAGAATAATATTTCAAAATTTTGTTTAAGTAATTGTGGTTCCAAATCTCATTACCGAAATTAAATGCTTATGATTTTAACTAATATAACTAATAAATTATAAACCTGTTTCCAGCAGTCAGGGTTTTAGGATTAATAAATTCATAATAATAAGTGTAAATTTGGATCATTATTTATTTGAAATTAAAATTTTTCGCCGCTGCATTTGAATTGCTCTATCTCATCTGAGTTAATGGACTGGTCGTAAAGATTTTTCTACGGCTTGCACCGGATAAAACATTAAAACTATAACAAAATAAAATTATAATTTACTTAAGGGCTGCCCATCTAATACGATGTTTTCCCCTATGATTGCGGCCATAGTATGATTATCCAAAGAATTATCCTGCAGGTTATTGAACGAATTCCCTTGTAAATTATTGAACGAATTTTCTCGTAGGTTATTGAACGAATTCTTTTTTTTCCATTAGAGATTCAATCTGTCTCGTTGAATTGTTGACGTCTAATAAATAGCTCGGATGCTATTTACAGACGTGGGAGAGAAAATACACACTGGTTGATATTGCGTGTCTCGAAAAGGTCACTGGTAATCGTGACGATTTTTCGCTATCTTTTTCAGAAAATGTCTTGCATCATTCCTGAATGCATGACTTAGTGTGCACACATTAGCCGTAGTCAGCTAATTGGACTTTCCTTTAAGAGGTTTATCGCATTGATATAATCGATTTCATGCGTGAGTGTCTCGCACTATAGTGGATTTGTTATTTCTAGAGAGTAGTTAATTTATTCGTTCCTAACCAAATTAATATTTTGTTATAGATGATTTCTAATGGACGTGCATATTATTCATCTTAGATTGCTCCAGTGGAATTACGAAACTTATTTCTGGTATTGGATCTACGGATGCACAGGATTTCATTCCCTTCTTGGATCTTAAAGTAATTTCCTAATATTATTTAAATTGATTATTATGGGTTTAGGAAATTGGCGTTCATTCCACTTTACTGCACCTCACATATCCATTCGCAATCGGCCATTGTCCACTAAACTGCATGTTACCTAATGGAGCTTATTATTTTGATCTAGGAAATGCTAATTTATGATGACTCGTAACCATTTGTGATATGATGATACGATGTTTCTTTCTTTCGTTTTTTTCTATTATAAGTATTTATGATGTTTCTTATGTACTAATTACTTACTATGTTTCTTATGTAATAATTGTTATTATGTTGGTGGTGAAGTAATTTGTATTTACGTGCTTTAATATTAATTTATTTTATTTGGGGAATTTCTTTAGTTAAGGAAGGACTACGAGTCGAATTTCTCAGTTCCTCAATTTCTTATTTTTAATTTGGAATTTATGTTGGGAGACCATGTTCACCGATCCTGCTCTATTTTCTGATTTTATTTTATGGGAGTTACCACAGCTATGATATACAATATTTTAAAGGATTTTATCAAAAAGTTTATTTTATTTTCGGAGGTTTGCGGCGACTACCTTACCCTATTCTGTCCTCCAGCAGACCTATTGATTCCTAACGTGCTATTAGACATTTAGAATAATCGTTTTATGTTCGTTTAAAAGATATTGTTGGCTCTCAACATAACATTAAATGCGTACAGCAACTACCTTAATTTAATTTACCTTTACGCAAGGAATTTTTATCAAATCTTAACGTGACATTGGCAGTTTTAAAAAGGAAACAACCGGTTTTTATGCTAACAAAAGCTTATGACCTTTACTTTATTGGTGTTAGTATAAGACGATAACTTGAAGTTTATTTTTATGATCCCTTTAATTTCAGTAAATTAGATTCATAACAACGATTTCATAATTTTCTACTTTTCCCCGTTACCTTTCCCTAGGTTGACCTTAGGCGCCCACTGGACTACTCGGTGTGGTGATTTTGAGCCGTGTGTAAATGAAGTTTAGGTCGAGTTTAAAGAAGTCGAAGGACGAGGAGATAGCCAAAAGACTACTTCCTTATCCTTCCCTTCTTCTATACGGAATAATATTGACGTTCCGATCCCTGCGTTCCGCACGCCGGGGTCTTCACGGGCACAGATCATTGGCGATATTCCACGCACTTACACGAATCTGAATAAAATTTCTGATTTTAATTACTTGTGATGTGTCTTTGTCTGTGGGCCGGAAAAATTTCGACAAAATTTTTTAAAACAAAAACATAATTTGTATATTATAAAATAATTTATTAAAATCAAAATTAAGTTACTGATACAATCCAATCCACAAATTCAAAAGAAAACATTATAAATATATCGCTCTCCCCACGCCGACATCCAAGCAGAGCTCTACCGAGGTTGCGGGGATGTGACGTGGAGAGAGCATTCAAATAAAAACTTTCACTCACATTGAAAATAAATTTTTAAGAAAACTGTTTTATCAGTAAAAACGATTAAAATTGTGTAAAAATAAATCGGTTTATATACCTATTTTTGGCCCTAACCTTGCGTGTTCTTTTTGATTTAGTAAAACAAAATTCGACCTTGGAATTTTCTAGTGTATTCTAATCTTAATTTTTATTATTTTGCAATTTTATTTGATAATTTTCCTTTTAAAATTTTTATTGAATTATTTCTAATTCAAATTCTTTAAATTTTATTTCATTTTCATGAAATTTCACATTTTTGTTAAATTATCAAATTTCGGTCGAATTTGTTAGGTTTTCGTGTTTTGTTTATATTTATATCGTGCGGATCTTGTTGCTTTTTGTTATTATTTTAATTTATTTTTATGTTTATTATTTTATATGTAATTGTCTTCTTTCTCATATTTTGAAAGGGTTTAATTGGTGTTTTAATTGGTTTGAATTTAAATCTACATGTTATATTTGCATGTGTGTTACCGATTCATTTAAACATTTACAAGGCCGTTTGTGTTCTGGCCCAACAAAAGAAAGAAATTCTTTTTAAATCCCGTTCCTTTAGCATCCTAACCGAAAACTCAGTGTGGGTTTCTGTGTTCTGATATTTTGAAACTATATAGATGTTACCCAGACAATCCCATACAAATATCTTTTGCTTACCACTCGGCACCCGTTGCTAAGCAACGTTGGAACTGGGTTCGAGTGGGTGAATCGTCCGCAAAAAGTGAGCCATTACATTTATTATTATTACTACTATTATTATTATTACTATTATTATTATCATTATCATTATAAGTACCATGATCATTATTATTATTATTATTATCCTCATTATTATTGTCATTATTATTATTGTAATTACCATTATCCTTACCATTATCATTGTTATTATCAAACTTTTCTGTAGGGATTCGTCCTTATTCCTCGGCTTAAAAAAATATACTTTGCTTATATAAAAATTTAGCCGTAATCCATCCTTATTTTTCAGTTTTCGACAAAGTATTTTCCTTGGGTCGAAAAATTTAGCAGCGTATCGCCCTTATTTTACAGTTTTATAAGGATATTATACTAAAAATTGAACAACATTCCACTTTTACTTTACTATTTTCGATAAATATTTTAATTAATTCGGAAAATTTGAGCAGCGTTCTGACCTTATTTTACGGTCTTATCCGGATATTCTATCAATTATTGAACCGTATTCAAATTTTACTTTGCTATTTTTGATAAGTATTTTAATTGATTCGGAAAATTTGAGCATCGTTCCGCTCTTATTTTCCGTCTCAATTCAAAATATTTTATTTAATTCTTATCTATTATTCAAAATCTTATTTTTCATGATTTTAGTCTTTCTGATTAATCTTTTTCCGATGGCTATTCATTTTAGCTGTTGCAACGATTTTGCTATTTTCCCCGCTACCCTTTTACTCTCTTTGTCTTTATGATCTATTTATGTTCATATTATATTTAATGAGTGCCCACTGGACTACTAGGTGTTAAGGATTTTAAGCCGATTTTTGTCGATTTTATCGAAATTAAGTGCAAGAAAGTTGAGCTAAAAGACCCACTGCCAAGCTACTTTCCTTCGCTATTTAGTTCAATGATTTGACGTTTGGGTTCCTGAGTTCTCACGCCGGAACCTTCACGGCCACTACTATTGGCGGACTTACATCGCACTTACACAGTTCGATAGTTATGTGTAATTTTACTTCCTTGCTTTATGTTTTGGCTGTGGGCTGAAAAAGGAATGAATGAAAATTACCAGATAAATTGGGTAAAAGCCTCGAATGCATGAAATAATTGTCGGAAGTTTGTAAACATATAATAAAAATTCATAATTCATAATTCATCATATATTGAAAATTCGTAGTAGCCTAATTCCTAGTTCATTGAAAATGCGTAGTAGCATAGTTCAAAATTCATGGCATTTACAGCACTAATCTACCAATCAACAAGTTCACAGTCATCCATGCAGTTAGCTGCAACGCACACTACTACGATCAGTCTCCAGGTGAGACTGAAAATCAATATTCCAATCCAGTTGAAAATAATACTGCAAAGTAGTTGTGTTAATTTGTGAAAACACATCAGTATATATACCTATAATTTGGCCTTAACCTTGCGTGTTAATTTTATTGCGATTAAACAAAATTTGACGTTGAAATTATTTGTGTTATCTAAATTAAATTTTTATTTATTTCCTAATTTAAATTGGTAATTTAGTTTAAACATTTTTAATTAAATTTATTCATTCAAAAATATTTTATTTTTATTCATTTAGTTCATTAATTTTTACTTTTATATAAATGGTCATTTTACGGTCAAATTTTCTTATTATTATGTTATTTTTTATGTAAATTTCGTGCGGTTCTTGATGCATTTTGTATTTATTTTATTTTACTTTTATATTTTTGATTTTATATTTATTTATATTCTCTCAGATTTTAAAATGTTTAGTTGGTGTTGAATGTTATATTTTAAGTTATCTTGGTGCTGGGTTTTCGTGCTGTATTACTGATGCATTTAAACAATTTTCAAGGCTATTTGTGTTCTGGCCCAACATCAGTTTCTTTTAAAAGTGTGCGCATGGCTTTTTTTTTATTTGAAAAATCATTTGTTTATGGATTTTTTTCCTGAATAGTCTGACTGGTGAGATTTAACAGATGTGATTGTTTTCACATTCTATGTTGCCAGCCACTGTTTCAAAATACCTTATAAAGCTTTGCTTTCTATTACCATTCTTACTTATGATGTAAAATTGTAAAGTATAGGCAACGTGTAGAGATGATTTACAGTTTAATTAATGTACTTTACAAAATTTACAGTTTAAATTTGATTAATCAATTTAATGTACTTTAATTTACAGTTAAAATTTTAATTACAAAGATATCATATTACTATATTTTTCTTCTAAAACATCGTCGTCATTTGCACCTTTGTCATCACTTTTTTTATTGGTTGTCTAGTTACACTGTTTACAAATGATAAAAGTTGTTTGTTGTGTTTGTTCAATACACGTTTATTTTATTTACTGACATCCAAATTACCATGGACATCTTTAAGAATAATATTGAGCAAATCATCAATCACATAAATTGGAAATGATTGTAAAATACTCATTCTTCAAACACTTGGATTGTTGAGTAATGCATTGAAAAATAGGAAGCTGTGATGACTTGATTTGGTACTTGATTTAATACTTCATTAGGTACTTCATTTGGTACTTCATTTGAGTTGCGTGGAATAAGATTTGTTGATGGAATATTTTGTTTAAACTTTGTTTATAATTCAGGTCTTCTTGTTTATTGAAAAAAGCTCATAAAATATCAGGACATTGTTGAGAAAAATATATCCATGTGGTGTGTTTATTATTGTTTGTTCCCATTAATTCGATTGGATGTAAATTTCCTTTATAATCTTCTTTAATATCATCTGTTATTCCATTTTCATAATTTTCACCAGTTTTAAATAGTTCTTTCATGACTAAAATGGCACGAATTTTCAAATCTGCAACCGGATGAAGATCCGAAATTTACATGGGGGTTTTTATTGAGAAGATGAATAAATCCACAAATTTTCCTTTCTGTGTCACTCATTTTATAACCAAGAATAAATCCAAATAAAAGACGACTTTTTATTAATATAAAAAAATTTCACAATAAATTGATTTTTACTCAATACATTATCCTTTCCTATATAATTCATCCAACCAATTATTCCCACACATTCAAAAGTCAAAATTTAAAAGAAAACCCAAAAAAGTCATAATCAATATTCAACATGAGGTTTGTGTATTATCTTGAAATGCCTCGATTAAAAAGTTGCGATTAATCGGATATGCTTGTCTTGCAAGAAATCCCGTCATCAGACATCAACTATTACACCAGCTGTCACTGAGATAAATCACCTATAATATAAAAGATAATCAATAAATTTATAGCATATAAACACACCAACTCACCTTGAGGTTGTTTGTAAAATCGTCAATGAGACAAACCTCAAACTATAGAGACACAAAAAGTGAGAGAGAAATAAAATAATGCACATTTACTCAACCTATAATAAAACATGCATGCTAACTTTTAACATGTAGCCATCCGAAGTTGAAAAAATCCCTATAATAAATAATTTTATAGACATTTTTGAGATAATTTTAGAAAGAAAAATGGCGGAAAAAATTTTTAATTTAAATTTTGAGGTTTTTGCTAATAAATTTCGAGTAAATGAGGATGTATCTTCATAAGATTTACCCTTAAAAATAAAATTAATCTAATATTTCAGATATTTCTGTAGAAAAAAGCAAAACCTGAAATCCGAAAAAGCATAAATTATTTTTGTAAGTTTTAAAAAATAATCATAAACCAAATTATTTTGTGTACATAATCGATGATTTTTTACAAAATATTTATAAAAAATATAATTATTTAATGCACATAATAATTTTTATAAGTTCAAAAATAATTTAACTCACATTTTTTGAATAATAATATCCGAAA
The DNA here is from genome assembly GCA_022537955.1 of Schmidtea mediterranea. Taxonomy (NCBI): domain Eukaryota; kingdom Metazoa; phylum Platyhelminthes; order Tricladida; family Dugesiidae; genus Schmidtea; species Schmidtea mediterranea. The sequence goes on along the minus strand of CM039679.1, from coordinate 218,256,799 downwards.
AAAATACATATTTTTGGAGAATAGTTATTGTTACTAATTTTCCTAAATATTATTTATAATAATATATATGAAATAGTTGATCAAAGTTATATTTAAGAGCTTGAATTATGATCATATTTCCTTATGAAATCATAATTCAACTCTTAAAATTTAACTTTAAGTTATATAACTATAAAAAAATAACTTACTTAGCAGACATTTAAAAAATGGCTGAAATGCATTCACAAAAAATAAATTCCGCCATGTTGATTTATGTATCAACTTGAATTATAGCGGAATTTATCTCAGTGACAGCTGGTGTAATAATAATGGAGTAAAATCAAAAATAAATTGAGAGTAAATTCCAAAACTTTATTTGTTATAAATCACAAAATATACAATTTGAAAATATCTTCCACAAAGAATTTACGTTAATTATATAAAATTCATAATAAACATGCAAGTCAAAATTCAAATTAAACTTTACAAAATTCATAGAATTAAAGCGATAAAACCTCGTCTTCTTTAAGTTTCTTATCAATATTACGACTGTTATCGAGATCTTCACGTTCATCTTTATCAATCTTTTCAGTTGCTGGAACATTAAATTTTCCTGTTTTATTTTCCATTTGAATATAGTATAATTTCAGAGACGAATTCCAATTTTTTTTATATTTAACAAAACATTCAAATGTCTAACAAAATTTCGAATTCATGCGAATAAACAACTTGAAAAAAAGTAAATCACAATCTACCTAAAAAACTCTAAAATTCCAAATCGAAGCAATTATCTAAAGAAGCTCGTGTCTGTGTGCGCACACTTATAAAACTCAAAAAGTTGATTTATGTATCAACTTGAATTATAGCGGAATTTATCTCAGTGACAGCTGGTGTAGTATCCATTATGAAATATCTCGACACACACTCGATGCCAATTTATCCACCGATACTCACCATTTTACCCAATTTACCAATCCAATACCTGTTTATCCACCAGTTCCAATTTGCCGACACACTTTGTATCAATTTACTTACACATATCTTATCAATTTACTAACACACATTGTACCGATTTACCACTAGTACTGCCCGATACCTATTTAGACATCAATGTTCAAATAAATTAACTTTAAATTGACTAAGTTAAAATTAAAATTGAATAACATTAAATCAAAATTCATAAAAATTAAAAATCATAAATTAACATTTGTTAAAATTATCTACTTTTAATAAATTTGTAACCATCATTTTAAATTAATAATCATCATTTACAAGTTTTAGATAATTTTAGATTAATATACAGAAAGTATATTTTAATGAAAATCTTTGATAATGAAGATTAATAAATGCAAATGTTTGATGTAAATAATGCATAATAAATAAATTTTTATGACAATAAAGATCGTGACTAAATTGCTGTAAATTATGATAATGATGAAGCTGTATAAAAAAGCTTTGATGAAGATGATGCTATTGAATAAATTATTGATAACGAAGATAACAATGACGAAGATTAAAATGGATGGAAATGAAATGCTGACGAATGAAAATAGTTTTGATGACAAAGATACAAGTTGTTGGGTTATTATTATTGAAAGTCGGTTCCCTCTGACTCCTCGTGTCCTTTTTCAATCAAATAAGCAAACCCAACACAGAATAATTTTATTTGCACTTTATCACAATGACAGATCAATCCGTTTTATCTCAATGTTTGTAATCACAATTTCACTAATTGATTTGCACCTTTTAACCACTGTATGACTCTGATTATCTTAGGGTAGGTTGTCCAAGGGAGAACCACCCTTTCTGATAGATAACTTTGACTTTTTACTTGGATTTGGATTCCTCTACTAACCTAGTTTCTGCTCGTTCACGTCGATTCACTCTAGTTAATAATATCTGCTCTTCGTGTCTGGTTAATAATGTCTGTCTTTCATATCGGGTAATAATGACCGTCTTTCGTATCTGGTTAATAATGACTGTCTTTCGTATCTGGTTAATGATGACTGTCCTTTCGTGTTTTTCCCTCTTTCTTTTATACTCCTGCTAAGACTGTTTTCCGACGATTGTCAACAATATTTTCTACATTATTAAATTATTAATAATGTTGGGCTCAGAGCCAAAGTTAAAACAAAAATTACAAAACCAATTTAAACAAAAAGGTTAAAATGGTATAAATTAAAACAAAATAATCAATGTCGCTTGGAAATTGTCAATATGGCTGCTGTAACATAAGCACGCACCGCAAGAAGATACCAAAAATAAAATAAAACATATTAATTAAAACAAAATAAAAATATAACAAAATTAAATAAAAACAAATAATTAATTAAAATTCGTAAAAGCCCACAGCTGCATACAGAAACATACGAAAAGAAATAAACTGCCAAAACCTTGCAAAATAATGTTTAGAAAAAACAGAGGCAGAAGAGGCGACCAGAAAACAAATTATTGGGGTTTAAAAATAATATTGTAAGAAAATAATAATAAAAATAAAATCCAACAATAAAATATTAATATATCAAAAAATAAAGAAAAATATATAAAAAATTATAAAAATATTTCGAAATAAATAAAATAATTAAAAACCCCAAAAATGGCGAAAAATCGCTCATTGGTCGCACACAGGCACAAAAATACTATATATACGGCAGTCATTTTCATAAATTTCAGACATTTTTTCAGTCAGGTGACTACTAGAAAAATTTTTAGACTTTCTTAGACGAACCGTGAGTCATTTTTAGACAAAGTGTTTATGCCAATTTATGTTAATTTTTCCAATTTGATTGCATGACTGGATTGTAAGTATTGTTTTCTTGTATAAATATATATTTCGAAGTCTTGTTACTTTGATTTTATTCTGGATGGTCGTGGAATCTTTTGGTGCCACTGACAAGTCCCCCTAAAATCTTATTTATAATAAGTATTTCAATAGTAGTCCATGGGACAGATCTCGTGCCGGCTGGTGGGTTAAGTCCTCTAGTTGAGCTCGCGGGTCATGCCTCGTGGACACCTCGGTAGTCCGCAGTAGGGTCTGGCAATATGCACAGGACCTTCACGCAGGGCATCGTTGTATAACTCGTAGCGACTGCTGAAGTGCGACTTTAGTTAAGCGGGAATAAAGTTTTGTAGGGAAAATTTAGAACATCGTCAGGAAATTAATTGGAAAATCAAGTAGGGAAGGATAGGAAAGTGTAGGAATGTAAAGTTGAAAGTATTTTTCTAATAGTTGAATGATATAATCTGATAGAAGAGAGAAATATTTATTGAAGTGATCGCAGAGAGTTGTAACTACTTAAAATCATGGGAAATGTACCGGGAATTAAGGAATTGTTAATCAAATCTTAATATAGGTAAAGATAAAGAGTAAAGGTAGTCGATACCGGGATTAAACAAGTGAAATAGGAAATTTACCAAAAAATAAGGGAGAAACGCTGCCCAAATCTTTGAAGGATACATTTATAAATAACGGGTAAAGATGACAAATAAGTATGGAAATTGTGGGAATAGACGCGTAAGGACCAGGATATAGAAAGAGAAAGACGTAAGACTTTCCATCGGCAGTCCAGAACCCGAAAGTGAAAATATCATGAGGAGTAGTTCTAGAAATGGAGCTCACCTGCTCATGAATTTTCAACCTCTATGTACAGTACCAACATGGCACTCACCATGGGTACATAGGAGGGATAGAATAATAATCTTGCTGGCGTTTAGGGGGTAGTCACACAAAAAACCCTAGAAAAAATAAATAAAAATCCACCCTGTTCGCCAACAATAATAATTACTTTCCAGGCCGACATTTGTCCACAACGTTTGGTCCATTACCAAATTACTAATTGCAAGATAATTACCTCTCCTTACTCAGTGGCGCCCATTTAATGTTGTTTAGGCTAATTTATCCTACTATATTCTTCCGTCTATGCACCGGGTTTTTCCTCATCTCTCGGATTTTCCACATCTCTCGGGTTTCCCATTGTCTCGGGCTTCGCATTAGTAATTAATTTTTCTTAATTAATTTCCCTTTTTATCTTATATTACTTTCTAGGGACCCCTCACTAAATTTTTATTATTATTTCTGGACTCGTCTCTCAATTTGGCGTTCAACCATACCAATTTCCCCCGATCAATATTACTTACGAATTTTTATAAATTTTTAATTAACATTGCACTTTTATCATTTCGGTGTTTTATCGATTTTACTGTGCCTTTCCGTGATACCCCAACAAAATGATGAGAAAGCAGATGACAACGATACCTGATTGTAATATTATTTCTTTGTAGTTAAAATTTTAACTGTAAATTTAAGTACATTAATTATATTTAAAATTAAATAAAAAATATTAAACATATTATTGTTTGATTGATGAAAATATTTTTCATTAACATATGAAAACGGATGAATTCTGATGACGGTGATACTAGATGACGACGACGATTGTAAATGATGACAAAGCAGACGATGATTATTTATGGCGATGATACATAAAGCCAAACTAATTTATCTTCACACAAAATACTCTTTATCGCCATCTTAAACTACTTTTTCTTCTAAAAAAGCACTCAGGAACAAAACAAATCTTTTCAATTTTTACACTCACATTCTACCTCAAGTTTTCGGAAATGTCACATTTATTCAAGTTTTTATATTTTATTAAAAATCTTTGTTTAGTATATTGCATGCATACATTTTAACTCAAATGAGATTAATAGTGCTGGCTGCAAAAACTTAAAAGTATTTTTTGAGGGTTACACATAATTGTTAAATGCATTTTATATTGCTGAAACGATATTTCATTTGTAATCAAATCTAATAATTTCGGTAAAACGTCAAATGAAAAATTGTTTTACATGTAAATAAATTTAGGGCTGCAGTATAGTCATGATCCATGCGCACATTTATAACTGTGTAATATTCATCAGTTGAAATTGGGAATAAAATTCCAACTAGATATTTTCAAGAACCATCTGAAAATATTAGAATATGAGCTCCGAGTAATGTTTAGGTCCTGTGAATTTCACCTAAAATTGTTTTTGGTTCAAAAAAAAATTTAAATTGGTTAATATTGATTTTTCAGTGCAAATTCTGATTAACGCCAAAAGTGCAGATTTCTTTCGTGCTATGCCTAAAGCTCACCTTACTGCAGAAAATGTTTTCACAATAATTATTAATTTTATGTGCAAAATTGAGTATATTGTGCAAAGTTGTGAAAAGGTTGACTATAGTTTTCCAAATTTTCATTGTAAAATGGTCAAAAATATGAAAAAGAAGATTTTTGGATTGAGATTTGACGCACTAGACTGACAGAGTCTCGAAGATTTTTCTTTTGAAAGTTATAGAGATCGCCAAAATATACAATTTTCGAAGATGAACACATTCGAAGTACATCCTGTCTTATTTAAATTCATCAAAATGATATTTTTTATGAAACTTTAAAGATGTCATGTACATGTGACGCACAAAATTTCTACTTGTGGTAGAATAAATTAAACATTAATAATTTAGTTATTTTACAATTTTCATGAAATAAAATTAAATAAAAATAATTTTCATAAACTAAAATTCAAAAAATAATTTTCTAACTAGACTTAATTACGATCTATTTATTTCTAATAAATTAACATAAGAAGTAATAACCAATGTAATTAATAAGAAGCCATATAAATTATTAATTATTCTAAATTTTACAAACTTATTAATTTCGAAATCATATAATTAAAGAATTTATTTCTGGTTAATTGTAAAGAGTTTGCTAATTTCTCGAAATTATGAAAAAAGTAATTATTTGATTAACTAATAATTACGAAAATATTTAATGAAAATAAATAACGCAATTATTTACAATATTATAAATTCAATAATTTCCACACTAATGTTTGTAGGACTATAAATCAAAGCAATTTTCTTTTTCATACACACTATTTCAGCACAGCCTTTTGGTATGGAAGTGATGATCGCAAACTGGTTCTCACGGGACAATTTGAGAAGCCACAATGCATGAACGCTATTGATTTGAAATCATTGCCTGTTTACTAAATTTCCAACAAAACATCTTGAATGACTTCTTCTCGTTATATCCTGTTTCTATTGAATAACGCACTCATCCTAAAATCATAGACCTTTTGTACTTCAAGGCTGAATTTTTACCATCCAATACCCCTTCATTAATTCAAACTATGGACCAAGAAGTTATCAACAATTTAAAGAAAATTTGTCGTCAACAAAATTGTAAACGTCTGGTGGATGCCCTTGATTCCAATTTCATTAATACTAACTCTTAATTATCATATGTCGCATGTCAGGTTACTGTACTCGATACCATCAAAAAGAACGATTCTGCATGGAAAAATGTAAAGCGAAAAACTTTTATCAATTGCTTTCGTAAGGCCGGATTCAAGTCTAAGGACTTTAAGAATGCCATTCCAGAAGCCGGTAATGAATTTTTTAAAGAAATTAATGCCGAATACCTTCAGTCCGATTCAATAGACGAACTTCAACCATCAGGATCAGAAGAAGTTGAAATTTACATTAACAAGGTGTCAGAACGATTCTTTGTCAACCATGGACAGTTTGAGGCATGCGACAATTTATTGCATGTGATTAATGCAGCAAAAGAGATAAGAAAGAAGAACCTTGTCCAATAAGATATTTGTTCATATTTCATATTATAATTTTGAAGTTTAGTATATCGGTTAGGGTTACTTCGTTTAACAGGGCCCGCCGGCTAACGTGGTCAGAAATGTATTGAGATTAACGAGGTATTTACAAAAGGGGTCTTTGAATTCTGTTAATTGATATTTACAATTTTACTAAAAGCCATAACTGCAAAATATCTATATCAGAAGTGCGTAAACATTTTTGTAACGCTCCCCTTTTGCTTTTAGATAAAAACTTGAGCTTTTCCCATGTCTTACGTGATTTTAATCAAGATTTTATTTATTTTTGAAGGTATAACATATGGAGGATAATTTTAAAAAAACAGTTATAAATATTTTATTTTTAATAAAGCACTGTAATGAAAAATTGAATGTAAAATGATCATATATGTATATAAGCTATCAAGAAAATACAAAAAAATACAAAAAATTGGAGTGATTACATGAATCTATATGGCAATCGTCACGGAAATGTATCTGGAAATGTACATTTACCGTACCACATATAATTTTAAGAAATTAATATTAATTTTGTTTGAAATTTAAAAAATTAATTAAAAATAATTTTGATTAAATTAATATCCTAATCTTTATAGTAATAATAAATATATTTTTTTATTATTATTATGACAATTATTATTATATTTATTGCCTTAAATGTTAAATATATTGGATGTTTAAACAAAAAATTATCCCGATTTATTTTCTCATGGTAATTTAACCTCTGGAGATATTACATTTTCCGTTTCATATTTATTTTCATAAAATTTGATAGTTCTTTGAAATTTGCCGGTTTTAAAAATATTAAATTAATAATTACTTCTAAATATTATACTGATGCTATGATGTTTATTTTTATCAATGTGTTATAATCAAAATAAATTATTTTTACGAGCTTTCAAATAATAAAAAGAATATTCAAAAAGTTATAGGCGAATTTTATTATTATTATTATTATTATTATTATTATTATTATTATTATTATTATTATTATTATTATTATTATTATTATTATTATTATTATTATTATTATTATTATTATTATTATTATTATTATTATTATTATTATTATTATTATTATTATTATTATTATTAGTATTAGTATTATTATTATTATGAGTATTTTAAAACTCATGAATAACTAAGACCTATAAAGATCTTTCATTCGATTAAAAATTATAAGTTCTCCAAATAGTCATAAATTACTAAGAATATACAAGAAGATAAACAAATATTTACTCACTAATCAAAAGGATTTTGGAATTGTTGTGTAAAATTCAAAATTGTGCTTATTGTTTTGAGAGACAAAGTGAAAAATATATACTAAATAAGTATGAAATGTATGAAATAAATAAAATAATCAGAGTGTTAAATGTATGAAATACAGGATGTGTTGTTCTAGATTTCTGAGAAACATATGTAAAAAATGAGATTGAAAATCATAGGAAAATAACAAAATTAATAAAGTGAAACAATCAAACATCACAAGGACGTTCTTGCTTAGCAAATAAAATTTAGAAAAGAAACAACCAAAATAAACTAAGAAATAAAATTGTCGTATTTTTTCACCTTTTCAAAATAACTGATGAATAATAATGGAGGTCGGGAATATAAAAATGTAGATAACCAAATAAAATTGCATATCTCGACAGCTAAATACGATAATATGAGAATTAGAAATGAACTAACGAATGAGCTGAAAGCAGAAATCAAAAATAAAAAGGATTATGTGTAAGTTTCATTAGTGGCAGAGTATAAAAAAAAGCATAGATAAGGTTAAGAGACACAAAATTAAAACGAAACGAAAATGCAAAGACAAATCTAGTTACGAAATTATGGGGAAAAAAGATTATCAGATTTGAGAAGCTATTTAAATATGTTCTTAAAGTTATCTTTGCAAGCATCGAGAATTTTTTAAGTTTAAGAAAGAAAACGTGCTAGGTCAATTCTAACTATTGTCGAAATCAGAAATAAAAGTGATATTCACCCGAAGTTTAAATAAATACTTAATTGTCACTGTTTTAATATTGAATCATTGTAAATTTGTAATTAATAAGGCAGATAAATAAAAGTTAATATTTTCTGGGATTTGTCACTATTGTCAACTAAGGCACGAATTGAAGTCAGATCAATATTTGCTAATTTTACATTTCACTTACAACCCCAACAAATCAACTTATATTAGCAAATATTTTTCAAAAAACTTTTACAGACATACCTCGGTTAACGCTACCTCTTTTAGCGCTGTTTCGCTATAGCGCTCTTTTTTCGGAAAAAATATATTTTAACTTTAAAATATTTTCAAGACTTTCTTTTTCAAATTTCGCAGAAAAATTAGTTTATAAATGTTGAAATCCTTCTTTTTGAAAAAAAGTCAAAAATAACTATAATTCGGGGAATCCCAATTGTTAAAATTTGTATTAAGTTGTTGATTCGAAATAATGATAATACTAGTGTTGGGCCAGAACACAAACGGCCTTGTAAATTTTTTAAATGAATCGGTAATACACACGCAAATACAACATGCAGATTTAAAATCGAACCTATTAAAACATCAACTAACCCTGCTAAAATACGAGAAAGAGAACAATTAAATATAAAATTATAAAACACAAAAATAAATTAAAATAATAACAAAGTGCAACAAGATCCGCACGAAATAAACATAAAAATAACATGAAAACTTTACAATTTGACTGAAATTTGACAATTTACCAAAAAAATACGAAATTTCATAAAAATGGAATAAAAATCAAATAATTTGAATTGGAAACAATTCAATTAAAAAATGCAAAAGAAAAATTGTCAAATAAAATTACCAAATAATAAAATTAAGAATAAAATATACTTGAAAATCACAAGGTCAAATTTTGTTTTACTAAATCAAAAATAACACGCAAGGTTAGGGTCGTACAATAGGTATATATACCGATTCATTTTTACATAATTTTAATCGAATTTTTGGATCAGTTTTAACCAGTTTGGACATCTAGAAACTTTGATGTGAGTGAGAGAATGTTCGAAACTCTCTCCACGTCGCATCCTTGCAACTTCGAATGAGCTCTGCTTGGATGTCGGCGTGGGGAGAGAGAGTTATGATGTTGATGCACGAAGATTACTAATGGTAGCTATGATGTAAATTATATGGCAAAATATATATTTATCTAAACAAATAGACTTTTTCAGTCGAAATTTTTCCGGCTCACAGCCAAAACATCTTACAAGTCATTAAAATCAAACATACAATCGAATTGTGTAAGTGCGTGTACAATCGCCAATAATTCGTGCCCGTGAAGGGCCCGGCGTGAGAACGTAGGAGCTGAAACGTCAATAGCATTCCGTATAGGGGAAAAGGGTGAAGGAGAGATAGTCTTTTGGCTGTTTCGTCGGCACTCATTTCCCATAAACTCGACCTAAATATTATTTACAACTCACGGCTCAAAATCACCACACCGAGTAGTCCAGTGGGCACTCACTAACTATAAAATAAACATAAACGCGCCTAAGATCAATTAAACGGGAAGGTGACGGGGAATTAAAGTAAGAATCATTGCTATATCTTCTAATATCGTCACAAAGAAATCTAGAAAAATCAAAACTGTAGTATAATTATAAATAAAGCGAAACTCTAATATCACGTTCTAAAAGAATTTGATTAAACCCAAACTGTAGATTCCCGAAATATGATTAATCCCGCGTAACCAATTTAAATCCAACAATAATTATTAGATAACTAACGGCGATCACAGTCGATGACCAAAAAAGGGAAATTTTTTTGAATAGAACGAGAGGTTCCTCGAAAGTGGGGAAAACGGTTCCTTAACATAATGAATCTTAAAAGGACGTGGGAATACGTATGACATTACCGAGAAATGATTCACCCACAATGGTTAGAATTCATTGTCGAGTTTAAAATTGATTTGAATACTGATTTACAAGCGAACTACCCATAATCTAACTACTTCATCCGGAAACGTAGTCAATAGGACTTAACCAAATCTAATTTTGTGGAAAGAACGCGAATAAATACCATAGGAAATCGTATTGCTAGAACAAGCGAAAACTGTTTATTCATGAAAACGATCAACATAAATGTGAGATGTAGTCGATTCGGCGATGAGTGGGGATTACCGTCTGAACAGTAGAGACATTTGGATTGCAAGTGGGATGTCTGCCACAGGTTGATGGGGAGATTCATGACGAATAAAAGCAGTCAACTCAGGCAACATTAGAGATTGACCATTGGCGGTCAGAGCAGGAGACAATCCCTGAAATAATTTAGAATAAATTGCAATAGTAAATATGGTAATTGAGTATAAAATAAATAGAATAAATCGAAAATATACTAATTGAATGTAAAATAAATAGAATAAATCGTGATAACAAATATACTGATTGAATATAAAATAAATAGAATAAATTCAAAATAGACGAACTGGATATAAAATAAATAGAATAAATTGTGATAACAAATATACTGATTGAATATAAAATAAATAGAATAAATCGAAAATAGACTAACTGGATATAAAATAAATAAAATAAATTGTGATAGCAAATATACTGATCGAATATAAAATGATTAGAATAAATCGCAATACTAATTAAATGTAATAATAAGTAGAACAAAAAGCACTAGTAAATATCTCAGTTAAATATTGAAATGATTAGAATAAATTGTAACAACAAATATCCTGACTAAAAGACTTAGGCTAAATCGCAGATAGTAAGCATATTAGTAAATATATTAACTAACCATTAATATAATTGGAATAAACTACCAACGATGAAAAGATAGAATTAATAATAATGAATTAATAAAACGGATAACAGCTCACTGATGGTAAACATATAGGTGGAGTAATCGCATAATAGAATTGAGTAACACATCATGAGTGATGGACCCATCAATCGCTGTCGATAAATAAGATGGGTAAAATGAATCACAGATAGGCCGACAATATAACGTTCGAAATGTAGGATAGATTACCAATAGCCAATATACAAATCAAATGCCATCAACCGACTCCTTCCAAATTAAGAAAACTGCTCCCGTTAACTGAGTTTGCAGTATAAATAATGGGGACAAAATTGAACGAACCCACTCGAAGAATAGGCCACCATATATAAGGGATTTAGAATACGAACTCTAGTAATAGGAAATACAAAGATAAACAAATACATAAATAAAATCTTACCAAATAGAATAAAGAGAAACAATCAGTAGCAGTAGGCTGCAGGATATGTAGTCGCTTCAGATTCCTGAAAAACTAAATAGTAAATCAACAGCACCATGATCGAAGAAATCATGAGAACAAATAACGTAAAGACAAACTCGCGTGTAGTTCGACATTTCCTAAAATGTCAATCAATAAAAAGTTCAGAATAAGATTATCATAGTCGCTTACCAGAAATCGGGACATGCCGACACACCGCTATGAAACCGGTGGGTGTGTCATGCAGAGAATTTGATTCTCTGACGACAATGTGTGCATGCACATTCATATATAAAGTCTGGACTGGGTTACGTTAACCACAAAAATAAAATCAAAATGTCTGAAAAGCCAAGTTATAAAAATTCCGCAACAGGAAAGATGAACTCACGATACTCCAGTGTGTCCGATAAAGACTCACAGAGAACCGGACCAAGCTCGGAGAAACGGAGAACATCCGAAGGTAATGATTAATACTGTTGTCAGGCTAATAATAAATTTCCTCGAGCATTGATTAGGCGAATCAAACGCCGAAGATCGTTCATAACGGCCCCAGCCCATCCCAAGACTGAAGAGCGACGGAGAGAAACTAAACCGTGTTATGGAAATATATATTTAAGTTAAACTGCGAAGTTATCGTCAATGAAAATTTTTATTGTTACGTGAGACCCAACTCCTAAATACAGACCCATCAAACTCCACACTCTCAATACCTCATATACAGTCGATCGTCACATGTCACCATCGTTCGAACCCTTAACAAACAGGAGTAGAAACTCGTAACGCTTTCGCGCCAATGAACGTTCAACCATAATGACGATATGAAAAACAATGATTCAACTTACGTAACTTAGTTTATTTAATAATGATTACCTAAATCTATTCAGTCAATTCTCTTTGTATGACTCCGATATTTTATACTGATTCCCTTGATTTACTCGATTCATGTTATTTTAATTTTTAATTTAATTATTTTTTCATGGTATTACTCCGTGATTTAGTAATGCTTCCCGTGATCTATTTACTTGATTCCCATCTAGAAACGCTCATTACCTTACTTGATATATTTAAAGGAGATTCCCCTGATTAAATTTAGTCATATTTTAATTTTTTTATTTCATTATTATTCAACCTACCCGTATCACTGCGATATTTTGTAATGATGCCTTAATTAAACCGATACATTCTAATTTCACCTTTATTTTAGTTTCTCTTAGAGTACTAAGAGATTTTGTAATGTACCACCTAATTTTATCGTTCCAAATTTGCTTTCATCCCGTCGTAATTAGTCAGTACTGTTTTGATATTCCAGTCGTACACCCAAATGCTAGCTCGCGAATTTTAATTCACTATACATAAGGACTAAGCTTTTCCCGATAGAATCAAATCCAATTCGGCACGTTTGTAGAATATTTAATTTAATCTGAGGTTTAGTCAAGTATATTTAACTGATTCTACCTGGTCTAATATGTAGGTAATTCATGTTATGTAGTTTTCGTCTTGAAATGTTCACTCCACCTGTACCGAGAATATTCGTACCATACGCAGTCAGCATGTCTCGAACCGGACCCTTGTAGCTTAAACGCATCAATTTCAGCAGCTAAACTTCGACTGTAGATGAAAATTATTGATCATTGAATTTAAGAAATTCCAACGCCCTAGATAAATGGTCATCAATATTAAGATTACCCCCAGAAACGACAAAGATAATCATGTTCAATACCAGCCCCAAATTAAATGGGCGGGAAACCTTAGCAAACGCCAACTCTAGACAATTAATACCTAAAATGCTTAAAGGTTCCTTTTTTTCAAGGGTATTACCTCGAAATCGAACGATCGGTGAGGTGTGAGGGTTGAAGCAACGGCCGAGGGAAGGGTCGGTAAAGGTTCCCCCCAATAGGGCTCGACAGGGATTAACCGTATTAACGAAATAATGAAGTATAAACCAGTTCGAACTGGGGAAACTTGAGTAAATAGATTCTGTAGTAAGAATCTTCGGTACCCTGACCCTACTTTGAATTAAAACTTAAATGACCCATCACGCGACCATTGAAACGACCTATGACTGAAGGAACCTAGACTACCAACTCAATAACATAGACCTAAATGACGAGTTATACTCATTAATGCATTATTTTTCCAGGTGACTCGTGGATTGACGCGTCACGGGTTACACTACGCTTCCCGGCACATTCAGCTGCGCGGTGCCGGCAAGCAATGTGGGACGCGGGATTCTCGATCTCACCGGTCAGAGAATCCCGAAGGGGAGATCAGGAAATCAGCGACGACATAGACCTCCCCTTCGTCGCGATCAAGCGAGAGCCCGGTCGAAACCCGGCGCGGGAGATATTTATTTAGTTTCACTTTATTTAAATTTTTTATGTCTCTGTTGGAAAATATTATAATTTTTTTTTAAATTTCCGTAATTTCACAGCCATTTCACACTTTATTTTTCATAGAAATTCTATTTTAGAAAATTCTCTTATTTAGTAGATTAAATAAGTATGATTTTTTTGGTATTTTTAAGACTTTATTTTTGTAAATGTACACATGCACATTTGAAATTACAAAGTCTTGAGTAAGAAAAATAGGTTACATAAACTTAAAATTAAAAATCAGAAAAAATCAAAAATATATACAAAAAATTAGGAAAAATATTCTAATTATGCACCAGACCTCGAATAGAATCTTAAATAACAATTATTGGTCCTCGTAAAACATTTATAACAAAACCTTTGTAATCGCATTCACCATTTCCAAATCGAATCCTCTTTGAGCAAAAAAATGGCATTACATAATGCACAACTAGGTGTTTTTAATTTTGTTTGAATTTAATGGATGAAATTAGATCCGGATGTATTTTGAACGTGAATTTGACTGCATGCAACTAGTAATGCAACTGGGAATACCAGTCGCAAATCGACGCCATAAGACATAAGACCCACCATAGATTTAACTAACGCCTATTAGCGATGAATTGATTTTACCCTTCTATTGTAGATATGAATCCCCACAAGATTCTGCAACAAGAACTGACAAAGGCGCAAACGATAATTAAAGATATACACCAACAAATCATACAGCTGACAACAGAAGTTCAATTGACCAAGAATACTTGGGTGGAACCAAGCAAGGCTAAACGTCTAAATCAAAGATCAACAGCAGTGCAGAAGGGTTGGGTTGAGGAAAAACAGCTCAACCAGAGTCTAAAGACACAACTTAGGGGCTTGGAGGTGGCGCTATCTGCATGTCAAGAAGGAGCGGCAGTGATCTACCCCCTGGTCTTTGCCCCGGCGCAGCTAGCATACCGAGAGGCCACGTCAACTTCGAAACATGCTGCCAAACTAGTTAAGCACCGCCCCGGCAGATCTGAACGGGCCAAACGACGGGCCGTTCAACCAAAGGACCCGAAAGCATGGAATTAGTCCAGAATGTTTTTATTAAATAAAATTTGTTGAGTGTCGTGTTCAAGTAATGATTTGAATTCCGTTAGATCAAATTTAGTTAAATTAACCTCACGCGAATAGAGTCGATCAAACAGCGAGCCAAAGACGCGAGTAAAACCATCCATCATCGATAAAGGACGGAAATGATAAATCGCACAAAGACCTTCTATCGGTAGTGCGTTGGATCCAGTTTGAGGTCGGGTCAGAGCAGTTCCAGCGTGGCGCTCACCTTTGGCGACCTCAAACCCCATGGCTACATTTCCAACGTTGCCTAGCAACGGGTAACCACTGGGAGTAAAAAAGAAAAATTTTCATCTGGGGTCAAGGTTGTCAAAACCAAAAACCATACACTAGTAATTTTATAAAATTGATTAATAATAAAATCAATTGCTTATAAAAATATGGCTGAGAAAAAAAACGGGTGAACCATAGGCCCACAATTGTAAACAAATTAGAAAAAGCTTGACGTTGGAGATGAAAATGAATGTTATTAGGTGGATTGAGAACGGTGAACGACAATCCGAAGTGTCTTCCAGACTGGGTTTGGCCGGATCAACCATTAGAACCATTCTTAAAAATACCGATAATATTAAGAAATCCATTTGTACATCAAATTCATTAAGTAACTCGCAAAAGAAATGCTCAAGTGGAAGAAATGGAGAAATTATTAACATTTTGGATTGATGATCAAACACAGAGAAACATGCCGCTCAGCCAGGACATTATAATGGAAAAGGCTAAGATGGAGCTTAAAAATCGAACTGAATAATGCTCCACAGCCTAGAGTTTTGTTACAAGTCGAGGCTGGTTTGAAAAGTTTAAACTACGTGCAAACTTCTACAGCATTAGTCTTTACGGAGAATCCGCTAGTGCTGAAAAAGAATCTGCAAAGGTATTTAAGAAGAGTTTGGATGATATTATAAAACAAAAATATTATCCTCAGAAGCTTATTTTCAATTTTGATGAGACCGGTTTATTTTGGAAGAAAATGACATCAAAAACATTCATCTCCAAAGAAGATTAATCTGCATCAGGTTTTAAAGCCGCGAAAGATCGGTTAACCTTATTATTAGGTGGAAATTCAACTGGTGATTTCAGGATGAAACCATTGCTAATTTATCATTCTGAAAATCCCAGGGAAATGAAAGGGTTTTCTAAACAATCACTGCCTGTCATTTGGATGGCAAACCGAAAATCATGAATGACAGCAATTTTATTTAAAAAATGGTATCAAGATCATTTCTGTGCTGCTGTAAAACCGTATTGCGAAAGAAATGGATTGGAAAAAAAATCATTGATGATTATCGACAATGGTCCTAGACGCCCTCAAAATTTATTAGAATTTTAAACTTGCTTGCCTGTAGATATTATTTTTACACCTTCAAATACCACATCAATTTTGCAACCGATGAACCAAGGAGTTATTGCAACTTTTAAGGCATATTATATTTGAAAAACCTTTAAGCGACTTTTTAAAGCAGTTGACAGCAATCAATGTTCCATCATAGAATTTTGGAAGAATTTTAATATCGTGAATGCCATAGAAAATATCGGTTTATCATGGCAAGTAGTATAACAAAGTTGTTTCAATGGATTTTGAGACTGCTTGTTTATTAAAACGATTGAAGATGAAAATATTTGATGAACTACCACAAGTTATTACTGAAATTTCGGAAATTGAAAATTATATTGGATTTGCGGAAGTTGATGAGGGAAACATCCAAGAACTAATTGAAAGTGATGACCATGGTATCTCCAATGAGGATTTTATTGATAGTTTATCACAAATTTAGCCAGAAATTGAGGACAAAACGTTAGAAAAAGAAGATATAACAGAAAATATTTTGACCAAAAAATTTTGGAACATAATCTAGGGATAATCCAAAATGCCTTAGAAGATTTAAGTGAAAATGATCCAAATTTTGAAAGGCCCTGCGCTATAAAACGAGGAGTAATGAACATTTTATTACCCTACATGGGAATTTTAAAAGAAAAATATTTAAGCAAGGAAGCTTAGACAAGTTTTTTAAAAAATCATAATTAAATATGAATTTAAACCTTTATTTTGTTAAATGTACTTTTATATTTTGTTTTTATTGGAATTATTTTTTATATTGAATCCTACTTTATTTTCTAATTTTTAAATGAAGAAAAAATTAAGCAAAAAAATCATATTAAAATAAAAATACCGTCTTTTTTATATTTTGTTTTAAAATTACCAAAGAAAATTAATTAGAAACGTAACCCCATATTTTAATGTAAATAATACCTCTTTTGACGCGGTTTCTGTTAACGCTCAATTTTCAGGAACGCATTATGAGCCCTAAACGAGGTATGCCTGTATATAATTTAGATTGAAAAAATTCGCATAATATTGGATAGTTTTCTCTGTTTTTCTTGTCCCATATTACTGGATATGTTTCTATAAAAAACTAATTTTGTCAAAAAGTTAATATATTTTTATTAAATTTATTTCATAAAAATGGTAGTTCTGTTAATATTTATGCTTTTACTTCTAAAGATACAGGTACCCTGCCATTGTTTATTTGACGATCCTTGGCCATATGTGGTTGCTTGTAATTGTTTCCTCCATTGACTTTGATTCTTTCAATCATCCAACTTTGGAGAGATTAAAACCTTTATTCAACGAATCACGAGGCATATCATTGAATAGGCACTTTGGATGGATCGAAAATATCCCAAATACAAATTTCCAGGCAAATTAGATTTAATTGCTAGAAGTAATTTTTCTCCATTTTATCTCCATTTTGCAATACTCCTTTTTATCAACAACAAGGTGTGTGGAAACAAAAGTGCCTCTACTACGATTTTTGTTATTCCTTTTTGCAGGTTCCATTTTTATGAATGGCCAGATTCCAATTTTGCCATCAAACCATTCATGTTTATGTACATTAAATCAAGGTCTAGCAACAGCAGAAAGAAACATCACTTTTGTTATTAATCTTTTTGATTTTACTTGGCGATTCGTTTCAACCTTGTTTGTTTCAAGGTATTAACGACTTTGTTCCGCGTGTAGATAAAATCCGGCGATGCAGAGACGGTTTTTTTTACTTTTTCAAGGCACCTGCATGCAATCTGATTTCTTCTTTTTTGTACCAATTTGACCGCGTATTTTTGAAGCCACATTCGATGGACTGATTTCTTTGCCTTGTTTCCAGATTTTGGCTACTGTTTGAATACTCGCCTGGTGTTGAGCTGCAATGGAATTGTATGCACACTTCTTAAGAATTCCGTTGTCACTTTCACTTAGAAAATCCTCATATATTAGCCTCCTTTGTTCATTGGAAAGTTCACGTTTATTTCGTTAAATTTGAAAAAATTAAACTTTTATGACGAAAAACTAAAATGGTGTTTACAAAAAAAACACAAAAATGAATTGTCAAAATCATAAGAGATGTCCAGTAATCATAAAACATTGTTTACAAAAATGAAGTTTTATAGAAATGATGTTTTTTAGAAAGTCTGTGATCAATTCAAAGTAAAAAATATTGAGGTAGAGCCGTATATTCGCGATAATTCGCAGACACGAAACGAAAACTACCCACTCTTATGGGACAGAGGGAGTACAATTAAATAAGACAAAAAAAGAATTAAATTATTAATATTTTTGATTGAATTTTTATAGCTCGAAAATAATATTAAATCATAAATTAAAAATATTTCGTTTGAAACCTTTTAATTTTCAAATTTTGATTTTATTAATTCATTTTTAATGCTAAATAAATGCCAAAAAGAAATTGCATTGTTTTCATAACCCAAAAATTGTGAAATTAAATTTTTAATAAATTATTTAACTATTAAATTTTGACCAGATCATTCACTTTTATGTAAATTGTTCCAAAGACTTTTAAAAGGTATTTATGTACAAAATCTCTTTTCAAATTCAAAGTCCTCCCAAAAAGCCTAAAGCTCAATATGCAAATAAAAACAATTTTTCATTATTTAAACGCTTAGAACAAATTTTAAAGGTAATTAATTTTTCATTTCCTTCAAAAATTAAATTAGATTTGAAATTAGCCAAAATTAATTTGAACACAAATTTTTACATAAAACTTTTTCTAAAAGTTGAATCAATTACTTCAGGACAAACTCTAATTCAAAGATTCTTTATTTAGTTATTTTTTAATTAATTTTTTTTTATTTAATTCTTTAAAGAAACAATAATAATGATAATAATAATGATAATAATAATAATAATAATAATAATAATAATAATAATAATAATAATAATAATAATAATAACAATAATTTAGTACTTGAATAAAATTAATTTATTCAATATTTTCTAATTTCAACATAAGGGAAAAGGAATGACTACCAAAATTTTATTAGAGTTTAATTAGGGTCCTTGAACATACACATCTTTATTATTAAAGCAATCAAAAGAATTGGTTTTTCTAAATTATACTAACATTAAACTACTCCTTAACGAGATCACTATTCATAAGTCTTCAATGACTTCCTACTTGAACTAAAATAATTACTTTAGAGCCTTTAGTGAAATTATTAGAAACTATGACTCAAACACAATATTTTGACAGAATCACTGTTATCTTCAGGTACGTTAGAAAACAATAGATATTATTGATATATTATACAAATTATAACATTATTGGCTTTTTTTATATTGTTGGGAAATTTTAAAAATATTAAGAAAATATTTTATAATTTATTTATTAAACCTGTAACCAATTGTTTTTACCTTATCTAATTATAACAGTGAAACTGCTGAAATATAGTTTGAAACGTTTGTTTAAGTGGTGTTGTATTAATAATTAAAATTTTACAACATAACATAATAAAAAAATATAATATTTATTATTAAAATATTTGCATTATTATGTAAAGAATTTTCTGCATGAATTCATTTAAACTGAATTCTTGCTAATGAATTTTTGTAGACAAGGAATCAACTCACGGATCAAATGTATCAACTGAAACATACAAATTAAAAAAATTTCTTTAAGTAAAAAAAATGTTTCCAAAAAAAATCAAATTGGTTTTTAAAAAAATAAATTCAATATAAAACATTGGAAAATTTTATTGAAATGTATTCTTATTTTTGATCTTGGTATTTTATATTTATAAAATTAAAAATTATATTTATCATAATAATAATAATTATTATTAATATTATCATTGTTATTATTTTTATTTTTATTATTAATCAAAGAAAGATGTCACAGTTTTAATATTCGAAAATAACTAAGTATATTTGATTTAAAGAATCACAGAAAGGTAGCTTTGAATTAAATAAAAGATAACACCAATCAAAAAATATATATTCTACTAAAATATATTTTGAAAGCCACACTGCCATCGTCACGTAGTTTTGAAATAAAAAATATATTGATTTAAAATGCTTTATTCAAAAAAATTTCTTCATTTAAATTTTAAAAATTATTCCTATTAAAAATATCTGTTTTAAAAATTCCAA
Source organism: Schmidtea mediterranea (assembly GCA_022537955.1). Classification (NCBI taxonomy): domain Eukaryota; kingdom Metazoa; phylum Platyhelminthes; order Tricladida; family Dugesiidae; genus Schmidtea; species Schmidtea mediterranea. The sequence goes on along the minus strand of CM039679.1, from coordinate 218,236,049 downwards.
TTATTTTCAAAATTTTATTTTCAAAATTTTATAAAATTGAAATTTAACAAAATTTTAATAAACTCTTAATAAAATATTTTCAAACTTTTAAACAAAAACATTTTACCTTTATTTTCAGCTTGCAGCATAAAAGAACAAAAACTTGAGAGCGGAACTGACGGTCAGTCATTCCACTGTATGTAGCATTGCACCCATGACATAAATATTCATAACCAAAATCTAAATACAATAAACCTCACCATCTAAATCACACAAATTTAATGCAATCATTGATAGTTTTTCATTCATTAAATTTCTACATCTCTAGCTCAATTCCAAATTCAATCTCTTGAATACTGGAACAAACGAACTAAAACTTTCAAATTGATTAAAAGAATCAGAAAATTGACTTTGAATTAAATAAATAGTTTTTTAAAGTATATTCAATAACTATTTTCTTATTTAAATAAATGTATTTATATTATTGTTATTATTTACTTTGATTAACAAAAACATTAAAACATCAACGCAAACAGATCCAATAGAACTGCATAATTCTGTTTGGTTAAATGTAGTATAAATAACCTAACGTCTCAAAAGGTTATAATAAAAATGGCAGAAACTATTTTTTTAATTTGTAGAATAGATTTGTGACCAAAATTGAAAATAATAATGAGTAGTATGATGTGAGACCGTCAGATATAAGTCACACCCCCTAGAAAAATATTAAGCTAAAATTAAAAAAAATTAAAGTAGTTCAAGGTCGTTTTAAGGTCAAAAAAGTATATCAAGATTGTTTTAAGGTCAAATTTAATTTATAAAATCTATATAGTTTATTTAAGTAGGTCATAAATTTAAACTATATAGATTATTTTAATGATATATATATATATATATATATATATATAACCTATATAGTTTATTTATTTATTTATGTCATATATTTTAAACCTATATAGATTATTTTAATAAAAGTTTACTGTATAATCTATATAGTTTATTTAATTTATATAGTTTAGGTCATATATTTAAAACTATATAGATTATTTTAATAATCATTATTATAATAATAATTTACTGTATAACATATATAGTTTATTTAATTTATAAAATATATATTTAAAACTATATAGATCATTTAAATATTTATAATAATTTTCTATATAGTTTATTTAAGTAGGTCATATATTTAAAACTATATAGATTATATTATTAATTATAATGTTTAACTTTATAATCTATATAGCTTATTTAATTTATAAAATATATAGTTTATTTAAATAGGTCACAATTTATTAATATTATAATTTGTACAATTTTATTATTTTTTCTCTAATTTAATATTATGAATCTCACAAAAGTATTGTTTGCAAGTTTAGTATTATAATTTTCACAATATTATTATTTTTCGCAAATTTAATATTCTAATTCTCACAAAATTATTATTATAATTTTCACAATTTAATATTATAATTTTCACAATATTATTATAAAATTATTATTAATATGATTATTTTTATTATTTTAATATTTTCAAAACTAAAATATTATTATTATTGAGGGACAAAGTTATTTAATTAATTAAAATTTAATGGTTATCAAATAATGTAGGTAAATTATTAAAAACAATAAAATTGAAGGCAAGAGAGGACAAGATGAAGTGCATGCTTTATTATTACCAGGTCTATTGAGCGGTAACCAAATACCTGTGCTAAAATACACTCTGGATATTCGTTCGCGTGCACAATGCTCGTCTGTGCCCCCAAAGTGGGGTCAAAAAGTACCTGGCAGTCATAGCATAAATTAAGCCTAGCTTGTCGGGGTAGTTACACAATTCACAACTTTCATTGTGAATGCGTGGACACGACAAAGCGTCAAAGGTACTATGAACAAATTAATTAATGTTTTATTACTGACAAAAATAATTATTTGCAGAGGCCTCCAACTAGCTAGATTACAGCCGCCGACTATGACGACCAGCTTGAAGATAAAAATTTAATAAAAAGTAAAGAGAACCCGCCAAACCCATTATATTTAAAAATACAATTATATTGATCTGTCCAGTTAGAAGTCAACTCATCGAGATTGAATGATTGCAGCCAAAATTCTGCATTAATCTAAAATTATAGAATAATTATCAACAACATTATTACCATAATTATTCTAAATATTAATATTATTATTTTTGATATTTAACCTCTAATTATTTTTCGTTTTGGAAGTTAACCGCATAAAATAACGTGTACAAAATTTATATAATTTCAATTAGATTGGATGCGCTGGCTACTGAAATTTCTGCAAACTCGCAACGCTATTAAAATATGAATCATAATTGATATTAAATCAATAATTTGTGAAACAATTTTTATAAGTAAGAAATTTTGAGTATTATTTTGGACACCTTATAATGGGTTCCGCAATCCAGTTATCAAACAGTATAAAAATGCAACAAATCCGTTTGAAAAGAAGTTATCACCTGTCGAAAAATAACTTGTAGTAAATTAAACAAAAAGTATATTAAACAAAAATTAAAAGCACAAATTCGATAATCCTCAAACTATTTGACTGAAATCATGCGAAAAAATAATTAAAATCTACGACTTTGCAGGATTATATTTCTAAATGTTGAGTATTATTTATCTCTTCAAGATTCCAAGCAAACAGCTATTATAAATAAGGTTTAATTTAATAAATTTTCTATATTTATGTTGATGAAAGTTTAATTAAATATTTCTAAAATTATCAAAGTTATATAATTAAAATTTACCTTAAACGAATATTTTATGTTCTGTCGACTTTATTCAATTCCATTTAGCCTATTTTCTTTTTGATATTTAAAATGGTATTAATGTGATGAAAAAATTCATTATCTGAATTGAATACAATAAATGTAAATAAGCCTAAATATCTAAAAATAAAATATAATCAAAGTTTACTAATACTTAAAATTAAATTAAATGTTATATAATTATGTAATTATTAAATAAACAAAAACTTTAATATAAGTATAGTAATTTATATAAATAAAAATGTACAAATATTAATTTATAATTTACACTTTAATTTGAAAAATTTAAATTGATTTTTAATTTTAACTTTATAAATTAGATTTCTATTTTTGTTTACATATTTAGAGTTCTTATTTAGATTTATCTTAAAATATTAATGTAACTTTAATTTAAAATCTTATATGCTCGTGATCATACAAATGAAAATTTTCCAAATAGATATATTTCCAAATAGATATATGTGTACTAATATCGGATATAACTACCAGGCTAACACTTACCAGAGTACGGCTAAATTAAGATCTAATGAGTTAGTTTTAGTGAGGTTCAATAAAATTAGTGGGATTGGATGGGTTATGATGATATAATTAGGTTAATTTGTGTAGGGTTAAAAACATTGTAAACTCGTATCAGCTGGAAAAATTAGTACTGGACGAGTAATTGAGATTGTTGGGTAGTTTCTAACGGGTAGTAAATTGGTGTTTAATATGGGTCTAAGAGGGTCACTTTAATATGGTTAAATAAATTAGTGAAATTAGATGGGTCAGTGTTGGTATAATTAAATTGATGGATTGTTTTATAATGTTGAGGCTAAAAACGTTGTCTAATAGAGGAAACCATTAAAACCCTGTTGAGTACATACATGTCTAAATTAACATGTACCATTTATACAGTAATAATAAAATTATAAAAATATTAAACTTCATTAAAGACATTAAGCAGTCTTTATAAGCAAAACAAAATGACTTAGTAGAAAAATAGTGCAACAGATATCGTTAATCATTCAGTTTCATCAGCAGCTTTCTCTATTAGTTCGCTGAGTAATTTTAAGTTCGTTATAGTTTTGATTTAAAAGCTTCAGACCAGAAAAACTAATGATAGGTTTTGCTTAATTTATCATACAATTCTAGAAAATGTTCAGCTGCTAATGTGAGACTTAGTCTCGATTATAAAACCATGTATATTTTTCAAAAATACATGAGAATTTTATATAGATTTTGACTAAAACAAATTTACGGTTTGGACATCCTCTAGATGATCAAATATGTTAACAATAGGTCTCAATATCAAAAACCATCCAAAACTGGGTTTGATATCAACGTGTTTGTACTGAAATACATTTGATATAGGTGTTTGTTATGAAAAATCAGATATTTCATTCATTGTTTAAGTTAGGCACATATCTTAATCAAAATTTAAGTTTTATTTGAGAAATATTAGTCAAAACTTTCATCATTTCTTTGGTAATTATTTAAAACTGACATTTCATATCTACTTTAAATTATCTACAAAAGAAACATGGATATTTTCTGGTTTTTTACTAAAGATCAGACACATTTTCTTGATCAATTTCATTAAATATTAGAAAACATTTCTATTGAATATCATAAATATTTTACATAACATATAAATAATTTCTAGATATAGTTTAGGTAAAATATAAGTAAAATATTTAGAGTAATTTAATAAAATAGTGATTATATAAGTACAAGAGTTTTAAACATTCACAGGATGTATATTACTCATAATGATGTTGCAGATAGATTAAATTTGTAGTGCAATGAATAATTTTATTGATAAAAGGATTTGTTGATATCTGGTTCCAAATTTTTAAGCAATATATATCGTAAAATTATGAAACAGAAATCATATTTTCTCTTTAATTGTTTGCTCAATAATTATAATAAATGAGGAAATCAATAAAATTTATCAAACAAAAATAAATCCTTGGTATTTCTAAAATAAAATCATAAACTTCGCAAGTATACCAATAGCTACACTCAGTAACCTCTGAAAAATCTCTAAATATTACTCTAAATGACAATAATTCTATTACTTTTGTCAACGATATCCATAAATTAATAACATCTAAAATTAATTTAAATGATTGCCTTTTATCTCGAAGATTTTAAATATTACAATGTAAAATTAATTAAAATTCTTTGTAGGTTTCAGTTAATTTATCCCTAAAATTTTAAAAAATCAACTGAAACCCTAAAGGTTTAATAAAGTCTGATATAATCATTCAATTAAATTTAAACTAAATTTCAATAATGTCTCCCGAGATATGCATTGCTTTTACATTGCTTTTAAAATAATAGATTTACCCTAATTTTTTCAATAATCAGCATTAAAAACAATAAAACCCTAAATTTCCTATATTCATTAAAATTCAACACAAAGCCTTAAAATTATCAAAACATTATTCAAAATTTAATAATATATATATTTACATATTAAATATCGCCTAAAACTTGATATTTTCATAAGTAAATTATCATCAAATAAATAATTTCTCTCGAGTCATAGACTAAAATAAATAGAGAATTTTATTTTAGAAGATTAAATAAATAATTTCTTTCTAGTAAATGATTTTAAATAAATAAAAACATATTTTTTAAATTAAAAAATTTTAGTATAAATAGAAAAGAAAATTTAGTTATAAGCGCCCAAAAAAATAATTTAGATTCCACTATCTTGTATGGTAAATCCTTACAAGGTCTAAAACTAAAAACAGACAAAAACGTTTTACATATATCTTTTTGCACGCACTAACATACACGGAAACACCAACACAACATGCATCATATTTAAAAGTTAAAGATTGTGAATTTGAATCGAAAGAAAATTTATTGTACAACGCATATTTCTTGGAATTTTTAATTGTCATTCAATAAATTTTTATATATAAAGACTTAGTTTTATCTATACAAGAACACCAGTGAAAAGTTGGGACCTCACTAAAATTCGAGACCTCAACAGTTGTAATAGTTTAAACTATTTTATTTGTATCAAAAGAAAGTTTTGTAAATAAAATATAAAAATAAATATTCACCTAAGTTTATGAATTTGTTATAGGGGATTTTATTATAAATATTCCGTCATGTTGATAATTTTATATTTTTCTAATTTTCCAATTCTATTCATTCTTTTAAATAAAAATAATTTTGTTTTAATATACATTTTAGTAAAAATATATAATTTTTACTTATATTAATATATTAAATAAAAATATTTAAAATTTGAAGAAACCGCCGAAAACTAAAAAGTTTTTTATTGGGATTGAAGACAAGAACTCTGACAACTATGTCCGAAAAACAATTGTCTCGTCTACGTATGATTGAGTCCGATTTTGCATTAAAAACTTAATCATTTCCAATGAAATATTACATTATTTTTTACTGAATTCATCTTCTAAAAAAATTATAATAAATATCCAACATTTTAATTAGAATTATTCATTGGGCCCAAAATCGGTATTCATCCTGCTCTCGACGAAATCTATTGAATATTTTCAGCAATTGTTTAAATGTAAAAATTCATAAAAATATTTTTGAATTTATTTACACCTGACTGAATATTGAAGTTTTGCCACATATTTTTTAATTTATAATCAGTGAGATATTTTATCACAGTGGTTCGCAACCTGTGCTAAGTGAATGTTGAGTTACAGGTACTCGATAGATAATAAGGAAACCAATATTTTGAGTAAAATAATGTGTTTTTAAACAATAATTTTCAAAACAAAGCGTATTGTCTGTATTTTTTCAATCCAAAATACTTTATTAATAACCAAGGGTGTGAAGGTACAACTCGTACGCAACAAATATAGTGTATATCCAAAATAGCGTAAATTAAATATGCAAGTAGATTTTAAATACTCTCAAATAAATATTTCATGATTTTGAACTTTATTAGGTTTTTTGTTTACCGTAAGTGCCCTGCCACATTTCTTTAGGACTAAACCGCTTTTTTAGGACTCGTTTTTTCAAAACTATTTATTTGCAGGTACACCATTATATTGTCTACTACATACCAGTACAACATCTTAAAAAGGTTTGGAACAACTATTATTATTTTGAACCACTCATATTCACTATTAACTTTGTCTGAATTTATTTTATCTTCAATTAATCATTGGCATAATACTTCATTCTTATTTTTCAACTTTTATAAAAATATTCAGAGTTCATTATTTTTGCCATTTTGTGACGAAACACCTGGGATAATACCAAGCAACAACGTATATATATATAACTTAATCTTAGGTAATTAACTTTAAAATGTTATTTACTGAATTACAGTAGGCCAAATTTGTAAATTTGATTGCTGTTAAAAAAAATGTCATATAAAACAGAAAAACCAGATATAGCTACGTTTTCATTAAAATTATTCATAATATACATTTTGCAAGTAATTTCAGCATTTTATTCGTCAGTATTTTCATCTTCGTAAAAAATTATTCAAATTTTCATACATCTTCATTATTGTCTTTGTCATTGATTGTGCCAACCATTTTCCTTCGTTTTATTCTGCATCGTCTTTGGAATCAAAACTTTATTCACATTTTGTTATTAATTTCTTAATTTTCTTCACCCGTTTCATACATTATTATCATTATCTTCATATTCAAAGATTTTCATTTTGTATCTTCATCTAAAATTACCTAAAATTTATAATTAATGGATATTAATGTATAAACAGTGGCAGATCTATAAGGGTTGCGACTTTTACTTGGTATTTGCAGCGATTAATTAAGAAATCATGCAATGTCAAAAAAAATGTTCTAATTTAATGCAGAAATATAATGTTGTAAATTATATTTTGGAGTGATTTAAAATTATTGAAATACAATTATTTGATGGAGACTAGAGAGCTTAGTTGTTTGACTAATAACGTATTTAAAACCTGTATTCGTTTATTATTTTAACAATTTATATCACAAAATCTCGTTTATGATTTCTTGACTTTGAAAAACAATCAATCACGTTTTCAAAATTTAATGGAATGTCTCTGTGTACATTAAGTAGGGCCAATCCGACTAGTCTGTTTTCTGCCATTCCTTTACTCAGCCAGGTTTAAATTCTTTGCAGGGTTGAGAAGCTTTGGTCTGCACTGGAAACACTTACAGGGCATGTTTTAATAATTTGGAACAACTTGTGAGTGATTGAATATTGCACCTGGTCACATAAATCAAAAACAACAAAAAGATCAGTAGGCAGTGATTTTATTCCGTTATCTTTGTTCATCCTCATGCATTTGAACTACAAGTAATAGGATGTTAGCCCGTCAGATACAAACCCCCCTTATACTTACGTAATATTATGTAATATCTGAGCTGTTACTGCCTGGAGACTGACCTTTGTCCACATTGTTGCTACTTAGTAATTGGCTTTTGTCCACTGTTACCAGGTTACAGCACGATTATGTCACGTGCCCAGTGGTCAGTCACTACCCGGAGACACACTTATTATACACACCAATTACCTAATATTATTCACACTTATGATATCACGCAGTTGTGGACCAGCACATCTTGATGCCCGAATGTACACACACCTACCAACTTCCACACACCTACCTTCTAGAACCTCAAACACAACAAACTTATGGATCCTTTTATTCACCTACCATCTGCCACACATAAACCTTTTGGAACCTAACTTTCTGAATTCCTGCACACACATACACACATTCTAGAACATTCCCGAAAATACATATCACACACACCGATCCGCACCCATCAGCACCCATTATCGCCATATCATGCCTACAACTAAATTTACGACTAAGTAGACTTAACAAAATCACTCACTAGTACTATTTAAAATTTTATTAATACAACAAGTTCTTGATTCATATGAATAAAGATGATTCTGCTTGGAATCAGCCAATCGAGGAGGTTAAAATTTTCGGTTTAGTATCATTTAATTTTGAGAAAAGATTTGTCTCAATAAAGCTCCACTCCTCGAAATTTCACTGGCTTTACTGATTTTCATCCGTTATCTGATCCGGCTTTGCGCTATAAGTCATATTCGAAGGTTTGAAATAAAGAACAGATTGACAGATTTTTGAAATAAAGTCCATAATTGCTTCAGAGGAGACAATTTGGGATTTGAGAAAATTCATCAATGCTTTAGTACTTGATTGCTGAAAATCGAAATGTTTCTCCAACGGATCTAATTGGCTCGAAAGAGTATCATTTAAAAGAGTTTTGTTTTTCATTTTTAAAATATAATGTTTTTAAAACAAATTGAAACTTTTCTATTGTTTTATTTTGAATTTGAAATTATTCATAAAACTTTAATTGAATATTTTAAAAATAATTTTTAATTAAATTAAAAATCAATTTATTGGCTTTTTAGAACGCCAGTGACATAATAATGCCATTTTCTTGAAGAATTTTCGATGTTACTCGTTGCGCATGCTTCTACCAGACCAGCGACTTTTTCAAAAGGAACTTCCACCTTACCAAGTAGATCATAAGATGCTGGTGGAACAGATCTCATAGAACCGATTATACAGGTAAAGATTTCAACAGTAAAGCTAGGTTTGGCAGCCTGTATTTATTGTTTTAAAGAATCATATTTTGCCAAATTTTCCTTATTCACAGTTTCAAATATGACCAAAGAATCAAAAGGACATTTAATATCAACCATAAGAATTGTCTTTTTCTCATTATTAGTTATGATCAAATCGACTCGTTCTTTAGAGTTTGATACCAAGGAGCAAGTGTGGTCCACAACAACAATCAGTGAAGGATTTTTCAAATGATGTACTATTTGTTGAAGGCAATAGTTGTGACGATTAAGTTCAAGAGTAAGATGAACCTTGCAATTTTGCAAAATATGTGGCAACGTTTCATCTTGGTTATGGCAACGCCTACACAATCTATTCTCACTTTTTATATAGGATTTTGCAAAATTAGTCAATGTGTTTGTTCGGGCACGATGAATAAATTTCAATGATCCTGTCGTAATTCTCCTTTAAATATTGATCTATTAATATTAGGGGACAGATAAAATGTTGATGAATTACTAATGTTACTGTTTTTGCATTTGATAAAATATAAATCATAAAGAACAAGATGAATAACTTTCGAAACCAAACGACGATCGAACTCAGTCAATATTATTGTTCCTTTCAAAGCTGTTGTCAGGAGAAGAATTGGTTTATCATCCAACACTTCAAAGGATATTGTAATATTATACGTTTTTTCAAAATTCCGAATCGCTGTTCTAGGTCGAGAGAAACGAGTTTTTTTTCCAGAGTGCTTTTGAAGAATATCAGCTTTATTAATCCAATTGAAAATGTCTTGGAGTGATGGGTTATTATTCCCAAGCCTAGGTCCAGTGACAAATTTTAAAGAATCTATATTAATACGTTTTGTAAATTCACAATTGGTGGGTTACTGGGTATTGTAGTTTGTTTGAATCTTCCTATAGTTGCCCCGGTAACGCCATATAAATATTTCTAACTACCACTCGGCACCCGTTGCTAGGCAACGTTGGAAATGTGTTCGAGTGGGTGGATTGTCCGCAAAAAGTGAGCGCTATTACTAATGCTGTAATTGCTCGGACAACCCCTGGGTTCAACGAGCCGTCGATAGAAGACTTATGCTCGGACACCTGCCCCTCTTTGACTGGCGGATAGGGCAACTTCCAACCCCCGTATTTGTGTTCGGAGACTCTGGCTCATTTGTCTTTCCTCGACCCAGCCCTTTTGAACAGCGGTGAGCCTGTGGCGTAGGGGCTTGACTTTAGCTGGGTCCACCCATGTGGTTTTTATTTGCTGCATCTCTCGAGTGAGCTGGAGAATTTGTTCATACAGCGCTTTGTTGGCTTGCTGAGCACGGGTCAGCTCTTTCTGCAGGATTTGGATGAGTTCCATTGCTATCATTAAAGATATTTAAACGATTAGTTATTGACTTGAAAAATTTTAGTATACATTACATTAAACAAAAAGGAATTCTCCTATCAAAAAAATCACGCAAATGAAGTAGTCATTTAAAATAACAAACTATTTATTTAATCAGGTTTTAATCAAGTCGGTTTAAAGAGTCTATACTATGGGATGGCAGTTCAGGTGGCGGGAAACCCCCTTTCCACCCACTCCTCCGGAGAATAGCCGGATATGGTCATCACGGGTCGCTTGGTGTTGCGAACCCGCGTGATTTTCGGCCGGTTGCTGGGTGAGGCCTTGCATTGTAGTGGGTGTTGGTACCTGCTGGCGATTCGACCAGCTAATAGTCTTCTTCAACGTTCGCCAAGTATTGGCAAGCTCGGACTACTTGCAGATCCACCTGTCGCTGGTGGTTCTCGAGCCGATCGAGGAGATGGAGGGCCTGCTAGCGGATCTCCCAGGTCGGGCTCCATTTCTCCCATGGTCGATCGGCCAGCCACAAGTTGTTCGTTTTCTATTGATTGCCGGTCGACTTGCTGAGGCTCCGGTTGGGGCATTTCTCTTGCCGGAATTGTTTCCATGCCAACCTCCATCGATCAGCAATGGGGGTCGGAGTGTAGGTCATCGACCTGGACCTCTCTGAATTAGGAAGAGTCATTAATATTACTATATATTTATATTTAATTTAACAGCTTTCACGGTAAAAGTACAGGTGAATAATAATAATGTATACTACCTTTTCCGGAGCTTGGGCAGCAAAGAAAAACAAGGTAAACTGTAATTTATTTTAATGAAATTTTAAATTGAATACTTTTACAAAAATTTTACAATTGTTAAACGGACTACCGGATATTTGGAAAACGTAAAATAAATGCATTGAAAAACGTTATTTATAACTGAAATTTTTACCTCAAATTCCTAGAAAGTTATTAGTGAACGAAACTAATTTAGAAGAACTCTAAAGGGCGTATTTAAATAAGAATTTAATAAGTCTTAGCTTTTCACAAATGGCTTCAAGATTGATAATAAATACGACAGTTTAGTTTCAGTACGGGAATTATTAACACGAGAAAAACTTTAAGAGTATTTAAAAACTCTTAAAAGGTCAAATTTCATTGAAAATATAATTACTAACTATCCATAATTTATGTCATCAGCACTGCTAATTCCTGACAGCGTTTTTGTAGCTATGTTTAGGATATCGATTACCTAGGACCACCTTAACTAAAATCAGTAAAATATTAGGGTTGAATAACGTAAATTCCTGTAAAATCGTTTAATTGGGAGTTATTGTAAATGGTTAAATCAAAAAATCCTAAAGAATTTACGATCGACACATTGATTCATTCTGAATGTTTGATAAACATCACAAATTTCATGATTAAAAGATCTATTATCTGACAAAATTTCATAGGAAATATCAAAATTATGATTAGATTATCCATTTTCGTACATCTATAAATCAAAATAAACTATGGTTAAATGATCAATCAAAATAAGATATCGTTAAATTATCAATTTTATATAACTATAAATCAAAGTAAAACATGGTTAAATAATTAATCTTCCATATAATTATAAATCAAAGTAAGACATGGTTAAATAATTAATTTTTCATCAAAGTAAGACATGGTTAAATTATCAATCTTTAATTAACTGAAACCAAACGGGTAATTTAAAATATTTATTTAATTAGAAAACATTTAATGGGTATTATTATGTAAGAATTATCATATTTTTATTAAGAATTTGATATTACTTGGTTTATCTGAATCTAGTTCTATGATTTCCACCTGATTTGTCGGCATTTCGTCGTTAGTGAGGAATTTATTAGACATCTGGCAAAAGAAAATGTCATTCTAATTATCGATTGTATTTATGGAGGTTATGGTGATTGTGTGTGCCTTGCACACCGCCTAGTGGTGTGTTAGAAGGTGGGTGTTTATCGCTAACGAGGTGAGAGAAATGCGACTCCTGTATATCGACTTCCTAGGTGTACTATTCAGTTGGACTATGACTTTACCTTGACGTGGCGGTTTTGTTTACCGTAATAAATTGATTCTAATCGTGACCTTTACCCGAATTTTGTGGATTGATTTTGATTCACTATAATTCTCTAATTAATGTTGATATAGATATTGGATATACTTTCATTCTTTAAACGTCAGCCATCTCGGGAATGGAATTCAGGTAAGTTTTTGAAGTTAATATCAGAAAACCCGCATGTGTCATTGCAAATCTCACAATTTCACTGCGAGTGTTTCCATGTTAACTCCAATCTCCGACATTTCTCTTTATTGTACTAATGGTTGGATAATTTATTTCTAGTAGCTAAACGTTTCTGTTATATTGCAGTTCATGAATGATTATAGGAATCCTCCTATTCGTTGGATTCTTTTATCAGGTTTAGATTAAGTAAGTATTGGATTTTATTTTATCAACTTATACATCTTCCTAATGGACTTCTATTGTGTTAAGATTCTCCCCTTTCGATTATTGAGCTGCCGTTTACTCCACGCGATTGTGAGCTACAGTAACGTTAGGTAATTTCATATTACGAATTTATTATTCAACTCTAGAGAATGTTAGAGATATGGATTTCCGGCAATTATGGATTTTTATATGACGATAATAGAAATTGGAATCATTTAGGGTCCACGAATCTATCAAATACGTTGGTCAAAAGTTGTATGGTTCGACAGTGGAACGGGGTATCGAATACTGAGAGCCTGCGCCGCAATGCTACCAGCTGATGTTGAAGCGATTCAAAGGAGAAGTGAAAATTTGGTATGACATGTAGATTATCCTATAAGTTCGATTAGTTCCTCCAAAGGATTTGGATATTTTCTTTTTATTTGGTTCATAATAAACTTTCCTCTACTCTATCAGTGTTTTGTATTTTTAATCTTTTAATTATTTAAGTTAATTAACTTTTATGAGGGAGTCACTTCTGATCGTCAGTTGGGCTTAGTAATAACTACCTTTTATCTATAAGAGATTTTTTGAAAGGGCTCTTCTATCATTCCTACTGGTAAAATATACTCTGGTTTGAAATGTGATTAAATCTACGACTCTACTGGAAGTTCATGGTAATCCGCTAATAATATTTTTAAATTATTGTTCCTCGTCAAAAAGTTCGCATCTGATTTAAATTTATAAAGATAGTTGATTTAATTTTTTAGCAGTGATTTCATTTTTAATTTTTATTCCCCGTCACCTTTCCCTTTAATAAGCCTTAAACGCATTTTATGTTCATATTATATTTAATGAGTGCCCACTGGACTACTCGGTGTGGTGATTTTAAGCTGTATGTAGATCAATTTAGGTCGAATTTACAGAAATCGAGAAACGAGGAAGTAGCCAAAAGACCCTTTCCTTATTTATCCTTTCTTCTATACGGGGTAATATTGACGTTCCAATCCCTGCGTTCCGCACGCCGGGTCTTCACGGGCACAGATCATCGGCGATATTCCACACACTTACACGAATCTGAATAATATGTGGATTTTACTAACTTGTGATATGTCTTGGCTGTGGGCCGGAGAAATTTCGACAAAAATTAAATAATTAATGAAAACAAACTGATTTTATCTTTTATAAATATTTATTAATATATTAAAAACAATATAACAAATTACTTGCTAAAGCATAAACATCATACAACAAAATACTACTCTCCCCACGCCGACATCCAAGCAGAGCTCTACCGAGGTTGCGAGGACGTGAAGTGGAGAGAGAGTTTCCAAATAAAACTCTCACTCACCTAAAGTAGATTTTAAAATGGTTAAATGATTTCAAACGAGTCAAAAATGATTATTACGCTTAAAAACGATTAAAATTGTGTATAAATGAATCAGTATATATACCTATTTTTTGTCCTTAACCTCGCGTGTTCTTTTTGATTTAGTAAAACAAAATTCGACCTTGGTATTTTCTAATGTATTCTAATCTTAATTTTTATATTTTCTTAATTTAATTTGATAATTTTTTTATTTGAAGTTTTTATTGAATTATTTCTAACTCAAATTCTTTGATTTATAGTTTAATTTTCATGAAATTTTTATTTTTTGTTAAATTATCAAATTTCGGTCGAATTTGTTGGGTTTTCGTGTTATGTCTATATTTATATCGTGCGGATCTTGTTGCATTTTGTTATTATTTTAATTTATTTTTATGTTTATTATTATATATATGTAATTGCTTTTTTCTCATATTTTGTTAGGTTTAATTGATGTTCTCATAGGTTTGATTTTTAAAGCTGCATGTTATATTTACATGTGTGTTACCGATTCATTTAAACATTTTACAAGGCCGTTTGTGTTCTGGCCCAACACAATTAGGAGTAAAAAGTCTAAAAAAGTGGCTTAGAGTTTGCGTGTGTTGGGCCAGCACACAAATAGCCTTGAGAATTGTTTAAATGCATCAGTAATACAGCACGAAAACCCAGCACCAAGATAACTTAAAATACAATATACAACACCAATTAAACACTTTAAAATCTGAGAGAATATAAATAAATATAAAATCAGAAACATAAAAATAAAATTAAAATAATAACAAAATGCACCAAGATTCGCACGATACCTACACAAATATAACAAGAAAACACAACAAATTCGACGAAATTGAAAAAATTAATAAAAGTTCATTAAAATGAAATTTAAATCGAAAAATTTGAATTAGTAATAATTCAATAAAAATCTTATATAAAAAATTATAAAAATAAATCAAAAAATAATAAAATTAACGAATAGAATTTACTAGAAAATAACAAGGTCGAATTTTGTTTTACTGCATCAAATTTCACACGCGAGAAAAATAGGTATAAATACCGATGTGTTTTCACAAATTTTCAGTCTTATTTTTCGGAGGAAAATTTCATTACAAATTTTAACTGGTTGTATGGCTGGTTGAGAGCCGTGCATTCAGGCAATTAACACGGGTAAGTGTTTTGCCTGAACACGATCACTCTCAACTGGTGCAGTATTATTAGTTGATTTTTTTCGAAGAGAATTGATGGGTAATTTTTCAATTGAATTTATGTATGACTTTTCAGATCGAATTAATGAATGATTTTTGTTATGGATAATTTTGTTTTTCCAATTGAATTTATGGATGATTTTTTGAATCAAATTTTGTGGGTAATTTTTCAATTGAATTTATGGATGATTTTTCAGAATGATTTATCGAATTAAATTTATGGGATTTTCGAACCGATGTAATATGCTGAATAAATATTTTATATCTACAGCCTTAGTGCATCGAAACTTTTATTCCAAATGCTATGGTAATTATTATTTGTTATTTTCCGGCCCACAGCCAACACATAACGCAAGAAAGCAAAATCTACATAGTACAGATTTGTGTAAGAGCGTGGAAAATCGCCAATGATATGTACCCGTGAAGGCTCAGCGTGCGGAACGCAGGAGTTGGAACGTCAATATTATCCGTACATAGGGGAAATTGGAGGGTAAATGAGTAGTTTATTGGCTGCTCCTTCATCATCCATTTCCTGCAAAATCGACAAAACTTTTGAATAACAATCGGCTCAAAATCTCTAACACCGAGTAGTCCAGTGGGCACTCATTAACTATGAAATGAACATAAATAGATCTTAAGGACAAAAAGAGGGAATGGGTAGCGGGGAAAATTGCGAAATCGTTGCAACAGTTAAAATGGATAGCCATCGGAAAAAGATTAATCCGAACAACCAAAATCATGAAAAATAATGTTTTTAAATAAAAATTAAATAAATTAATTTGAGTTGAGGCGGAAAATATGGGCGGGACGCTGCTCAAATTTTCCGAACTAATTCAAATACTTAACAAAAATAGTAACACAAAAATGGAATGCGTAAAATAGGGGCGGAACGCTGCTCAAATTTTCCGAGTCAATGAAAATACTTTGTCGAAAACGGTAGAATAGGGATGAACCGTAAAATAAGGGCGGAACGCTGCTAAAATTTTCGAATTTACAAAAATACTTTATCAAAAACCGGAAAATATAGGTGGACTACGGCTAATGTTGTATATCAATAAAAAATTTTAACGCTGAGGAATAAGGAAGGATCCCTACAAAATCTTAATAAATATAACGATAATGATAAGAGTAATTTTAATTATAATAATAATAATAATTATGATAATAATAATGATAATAATGATAATAGTGATAATCTTGGTATTTGTAGTAATGAGGATAATAATTATGATAATAATAATAGCAGTAATAATCATAGTAGTAATAACAATAAATATAATGGTAGTTATGGCTATAAAAATATTAATAAAGGTATTAGTAGTAACAATTAATAAGGGTAATATGTATAATAGCAACAATGGTAATGCTGGTAATAATAATGGGAAACATTGTAGTTATAATAGGGATAAGGGTGAAAGATATAATGTGGGTGTATTTAACATAACCAAGGGTGTACCGACCAAAGAATAATCTTCGACATGGACAACGATAAGAAGGACTATGGGAATGGACATAAAGATAAATGATATGAGAGTATAGGTTAACATTTGAAGGAGATAGGAGAAGGATGGGACCTAAGAATCAAAAGCGAGCACAGGTCTTCTATCGACAGCTCGTGAACCCGAGGGTTGTCCGAGCAATTACAGTACTAGCGATAATACTCAATTTTTGCGGACAATCCACCACTTGAACACATTACCAACGTTGCCTAGCAACTGGTGCCAAGTGGCGATTAGCATCATTTTGTATGGCGTTACGGGGGCAACCACCGGTTAGTTCAAACAAACAATGAAACCCTGTAACCCACCACGTGTGATATTCATCCAAAAGGTCAGTTCAAGATTAAAAAACTATAAAATTAATTTATAAAATTAACTGATTTCAGAATTGTTAGGTAAACTGATCATTTTTCTCAAATGACTACGAAGTTTCGTAATATTACTACAAACATTTGCAAAAAGAGCACTAATTTTGATTTCTCTCGTTCTAAATGGGAAAGTTAGACGAGAGTGAAGGAAGTCTTACAGGCTTTTAACTTTTGCCAACCGCACAAATTGGAATCAGCTAGCTTTTTCGCATCACTGACAACTTTATTTAAAATTTCATAAGGAATTTGAGTAGTAGGATGTGAGCCTGTCAGATACGAACCCCCCTTTGACTTACGTAATTATTAAATAACATTTGACCTCTACATACGCTGTTGCTACCTGGAGATTGACCTCTGTCCACTAGTTGCTACCTAGTAATTGACCAAAGGTTAATGACGTCATGATTACGTCACTTTACCACTGGTCAGTCGCGCACTTATTATGTCACTGGTAAGTCGCACATTTATTATGTCACTGGTCACACTTATTACGTCACTGACCACTACTCGGAGGCTAGTTACCTAACTGTCATTATGTCACTGGTCACTACTCGGAGACACACTTATTACCCAACTGTTATTATGTCACGTAGTTGTGGACCAACACACCTACCTTCTAGAACCTACCGCTCATAAACCGTTCACACACACACATCACACGATCGGCACCCATCCGTACAAATCCGTACCCATCCGTACCCATCCGTACCCATCCGTACCCATCCATACCAATCCATACCCATCCATACCAATCCATACCAATCCATACCCATCCATACCGATCCATACCAATCCATAACAATCCATATCAATCCATATCCATCCATACCCATCCATACCAATCCATACAATTCCATACCATCATACCCATCATCCATATTCAATCCATACCATCCATACCCAATCCATACCAATCCATATCATCCATACCACCATCCCTCCTAACCATCCATACCAATCCATACCCATCCATACCAATCCATATCAATCCATACCCCATCCATACCCATCCATACCCATCCATACAACCATACAATCCATACCCATCCATACCAATCCATACCAATCCTTACCAATCCATACAATCCATACCCATCCATACCAATCCATATCAATCCATACCCATCCATACCCATCCATACCAATCCATACCAATCCATACCCATCCATACCAATCCATACCAATCCATACCAATCCATACCAATCCATAACAATCCATATCAATCCATACCCATCCATACCCATCCATACCAATCCATACCAATCAATACTAATCCATACCAATCCATATCAATCCATACCCATCCATACCCATCCATACCAATCCATACCAATCCATACCCATCCCATACCAATCCATACCGATTCATACCAATCCGCACAAAATCACTCACTAGTACTATTGTATTATTATCATACTTTTTACTTCATATAAATGTAAAGAGTTTCATTTTACCTCCATATGATCATGTACTCCTGCATGTGATGAACTTAAAAAATTACACTATTTAATGAAATTTATCACTATCGGAGGTTGGAACTTTTGATCAATTCTAGTAGTTAGCAAGTTGGAATAGTCGAGTTTAGAATGTAAGTAAGTTTATGGGGAATATTGAGGTGAAAAAATTTATATCGATTAATACTGACCGTAACTTACGATACATTTGGACAAGATCATTTTAATACCAGTGTTAAAAAGAAATAATCAAGGTAAATATTGAGTAAGAAATAATATTTTAATATCTGACATTTTTACATGAAAATTAATGCAGTAAGTATAATCCAATTACAGGAGGAAGATTATGGTAGAATTAATCACAGTATGTGGGCCAGATAAAGTACAGGCGTTTTTAATGAACAATGATTAGTAATATGATCTAATTCCAAGGGATAAATTATGGCTAAATGTTGAGTATGTGTCGATACAATATACCGGGTTTTAATGAACCATGATCAAAATTTCCAATCCATATGGACTAAATCTATCTAACCTTTCCATTTATATCCTTAAACACTCCTCTGAAGATATCATACATTGGAATACTCTATCCTAAAATGTTAGACGTTTTTAAAAGTTAAGCCATCAAACTCTCCCCAATAAATGTCTTCTCAATTGACATTCGATAGATATACAAATTCAATAGAAACGATATGAGAATCCTAAATTTAAACTAACCAATGATTTAACAGCGCTCTATATTATGTATACTATACTAGGTAAAAATTCAAATATATCTCAGCCATTATTCAAACCTTATTACATAGTTTATAGTATCAATTAAACACAATTCGTCCATTTGAAGCCAATCTATAACCGATAAAAAAATATTTAAATCGCAATATGCAAAAGTTGACTGAGACTAACTCAAATTAAATAACCAAAGAATTAGTATTTTCAAATGAATACTACAATTAACTTCTGAAACATATTTCTAATAAGTTTCCTAGATATCAAAATTTTGGTCATTAATTTCTTAATCAAATTTTCATTCTAAATGATTACACCAAATTCAAATAATTTTAAATATTATGGGCTACAGATACGCAACTGCACACTTTATTTAGAAATAACTTTATCAAAAATCATCCGTAAAGTTTGATTCATAAATTTATCGAAAAGTATTAAATATACCTAGTTTGAATATAATTATTGAAATATTTTAATAGGTATCCACATGATGTATTTTATGGTTATTAATGCAATTTTTGGTTACATAAAAGCTTTAATGTTCGAAATTAATGTAGCGACGTGTTGTTAATTGAAATGCTAAATACGAATTTTATCACCCATTTTATATCAAACATTAATTAAGTATTTAGACTCAAAGAGCTCCTTATTACAAACAAGTTATTTAGATACTCAAGCTAGTATCCACATGACTGATATTGAGCGATTTAATACATGCCCTTGTAATAATTCACGGCGTGAAAAATTGTCTTATTAATTGGTGTGTAAGGTAAATTATTATCAAATAGCATTATTATTAGCATTATTAATCCAGTATGCGTGAATTTTTAAAAATATTGATATAAAACTCATGGATCGATTATTCTTTATCAATTTATATAGTGAAGGCCCAGTGACTTTCATTTGTAGAAACGAACAACCCCACGTGAACTTATTTCATGAAAAAACTAAAACTAGTTTTACACCAAACGAATTTAGTTGATGGTATCGCTAATAATTTATAGACGTCAAATGAAGCGTTGTAAATGTATACGCGACGTAACTGTGGCGTGAATTATCTCATTGTGGGTTTACAGGGTTTTCCAAATCTTGCTATCCCTCCCGGTGAGCCTAGTAACGCCATACAAAAATGCATGCGGGCCTGGATCACCCACTTGCACCCCGTTGCTAAGCAAGTTGGTAATCGTGTTCAAGTGTGGACTGTGGCCCGCAAAAATTGAGTACCATTGGCGTAATACTATAGTTAAGCTCGACAACCTCGGGTTCACGAAGCCGTCGATAGAGGACGCGTATGCTCCGCTTTGTTCTGTCCTCGTAATACTATTTCAGGATTAGGTTCTTACTTAGCTGTGGAAACGGAATTGGCAGCGGTGAATGAAAAGTTTACCGGACAAATGTTGGCATAACGCATTATGTAAAGTAAAAATTCAACTACAGGCTAAAAACTATTCCTATCGATTCAAACACATGTATATCATTTAAGCTACTTGACGCCCCCTTGTTTGGAGTTGTGTTGCGCCGACGTCCGCGGGCCACGTTCCTTCGTCGCCGGTCGACGATTGTTGGTATGGAAGCTGAATGGTGTCTGCCTGGCTTGGTGCTTGTATGCGGCCCATTGGGTTGGGGGGCCCGAAAGATGAGCGGATAAGTCACCGCTTCACCTTCCCGGCGGCATACCGCTAGGGCCGACTTCCGAGTCCGCCGAATCTGCGTGCGCAGGCTCCTGGGTTGGAGACTGCCGTCTTTCTCCCCAGCTTTCTGGCCAGAGCTGTGAGTCGAGTGGTAGAGTGCTTCGTACTTCTGCGAATCCGTCCAATGTTGAAAAATATTCATATGTTGCATTCGCGGTTACGCGATTGGATAATCTTGGGCCGAGTAACGTTCCGCGTTTGCCTGTCCTCGCGTGGTCCCCAACTCGGTCTGTACAGATTCGTAGGGGACAAACATCGCTGTAATTAGAATAGATGTATTTTAATTTATTCTTGGTTAAGTTAGCCTAGTCACCATCCCGTTAAAACCAAAATCATGGCATAACCTCTAATTATAAGAACGAAAATAACACACAAATTGCTAATATTTTGAATCAACTACCTACATCAAAACTATTACATTATTAGTACTCTTCGGGACACATATCGCTTGCAGGCCCCTCTTACGTTTGAAGAGCCTCCATGTGTACGGGGTCTTCGGGTATCTCCGGACTGGGCGAGGTGATAGCGACCTGCAATCGCCCGGCGAGGATGTCTTCTACCCACCGTTTGCAAGGTACATCCTCCGCCTCAGACCCCACCTGCAAATCCTACTTGCTCCTGCAGCCCGTTCATTGGTGAGGAGCAGTTCTGCGCGTTCGTATCAGGTCTCCGCCGCTGGTATTGCTTTCCTGGAGGACCGCAGGGCCCTCCCTTCTCTAAGGCTAATAATCCTCCGCAGGTATCGATACGCCATTGTTATGTATCGGATCGGCAATGTCTCCCGGTGTCGGGCTGCGCTATTGACTGACTCTGTTTCCTGCGGCTTCGACTGATGCTCGTCTCGCGGTGACATGTCCTAAAACCGCTTATTAGTTATGCTCCCCGTTACACGTTCACCGATGTAATTGTTTAAACGAATACGGACCTATGTCACCTGTTGAGTGTGTCATGGCTGATTTAATCTTATCCGGTTCTAGTGGCTTCCCTAATTGGTCGGTAAATTCTTCCCGAACGGGTGGCCCCCTATGCTTGGTGAAAGTTAAACTTACAACAGGGTGGATAAGCCTATTATCCAAACTTGTTTCCACGTTTATTAGGCCAGGATGACTGGTAAGAATTGCCCGAGCTGATTTTAAGGTAGCGACTATATTGATGGAGATAGCGTCGAATGCAAGGGGGCGATTTTAAAGCGATTTTACCGTATTATATCTTATTTGTTTATTTATTTTTCCGCATTTTTCAGGCCTTGTCTAATATAAAATTTTGTCGTCGTGACCGAGACAACTCTTATCACCATAATCTTATAATACAAGTTTATGGGATTCTTTAATCTAATCATCGTGACGTTGAATCTTCATTTTAACCATCGCTATAATTAGGTGATCTGTTTAAGGCCGAGAGAGCGGATGTCGCAAATCGATGAGCGTCGACCGTATGTTCTGGTGGCGTTCTTCACGTAACAGTTTCGGCGAATTTTGCTTAAACGGTTGAAAGAGAGTGACGCAATGTTTTATGTGACATCCGCTGATTTCATAACAATTTCATTTTCCAGGATTATCGATGTAGCAGATTAGTCCTGAACCCTTATTTGGGTAAGCTATTATCGTTAGATTGATCAATGGAACATTATTTATCACCAAATTTTTTAGAAAACTGATTCGATTGAAGCTTTCAAGTACGAATGGAACTTTTTATGCCGTTGCAAGTTTTCGTTTTATAATTTATGCATGTCGAAACTTCTCCGTGAGTTAACTATTTTGGTAATACTGAAATAAAACTTTTTTCCCTCTCTAAACGTTTTATAATTTGTATTTAACTATCATATCATCATTGTTTCGTCCTTAGGATTCCGTTAATTAGCCTCCGAATTGTTTCAATTTTTAAGAAGCACTTTGTTTTAAACTATAAATCATGCTAGTTTCAGATTAAAGGACAGTTTTAGTAAATATTTTCCGTTGTTATTTGGTTTTCTCCATATATTCACTGGGGCGGCGCTTTCACTTCAATTCACTTGTAGTCCACCTCCTTTAATTTTGACGTCTATAAAACCTACGTAATTAGTTAAGCAATGCTATTAAATCGCGTGAACTAATTCTACTTTATTCTATTCCAACGATTGACTTGATCTCTACCCGATACGAACTAATTCTTTACCTTCGTCTCCTAGATAGTTTCAGTAGTAAATCCTGCTGAACACGCTAGTTTTAATGCAACATCGTTCTTGTAGTTCAGTTTTATTAGTATAATCAAGTTAATCTTTAATAATTGGTTAATCAAACATATTATTTGCCAATAAAACTTTATTTTTTAATCTTATAATTAATTGGAATTTAGTCGCTCTTAATTGAGTAAATTTAACCAAATAAAGGTAGTATTTTTACGTAAAATTCTTAAGTTTAATGAAAATGAACATAATTCAGATTTTGATCCAACTAGTATGTATCTTTCAGTCCCACCAATTAAAATCTAATTTAGCTGATTAGATGAGTTGTTATCTACGAAATTTTCAAAGTAATCAATATTCAATGATTCGCTTACTACACATCCATCCGATTTACGCGTTAAGTTATACAACCCGATTCAAGTTTATTTTACTCCCCGTAACCCTTGTCCCTTTAATAGGCCCCCCTTAGCGCGCATTTTCATGTTCATCATTACTATTCTATTGAGTGCCCACTGGACTAGCTCCGGTGTGGGAGTTTTAAGCCGTATGTAATCATGATTTTAGGCTCCGATTTTACCAGACTGAGAAACGCCAGGGAAAGCAGCCAGAGACTCTCTTCTTATTCCTCGATTCACACTATAGGGAAGAATATTGCACGTTACGGACCGCTTGCGCGTTGCGCAGCGCTGAGCTTCACGGTAATATCCACTGGGCGTTTTCCCACGCACCCGCTTACTGCATTTGTACTGACGGGTAGATTTACTATCTGCGTTATGTGTCGGCTTGTGCGGGCCCCGGAAAAATGTCGACATTTTTATTTATCAAACATATAAAATCAATTTATGTAAATAATATTATTAATTTATAAAACCACAAAATATAACCAGGTTCAATCCAATTCATGAAAATCATCATAAATGCACTGTATCATGACAATAAAAACGGCAAAATACTTCTCTCCCCCAACCCGCGACGTCCCAACGCCAGAGCTCTATAGATATGCAAAAGAAAGCGGGCGTGGAAAAGAAGGGGTTCCAATATCATGTTTCTCACCCCCTAAAAGTTCTGAAAGTAAAATTTCAAATACAATGAACAATTTCAGCAATAGCCTTTTTTAAACTGTACAATGTTTCAAATAATGGTTTTATCAGATTGAAAAATGGGTTTGAACAAATGGTTGTTTTTTAATGTGAAAATGGACAGTATAATATACTACATTTTCTGGTGTTGTGAAATGTTGATGTAGTAAAACAAAATTCGACCTTGGTTACTTTCTAGGCTAAATTCTATTTCATTTTTTTTTTAATTATTTTTGATTTATATTTAATTAATTTTTATTTAGAATTTTATTTGGAATTATTACTAATTCAAATTTTCCGATTTAAATCTTGCTTTAATGAACTTTAACTGAATTTTCAATCGCTCCGAATTTGTTGTGTTTTTCTTGTTGTATTTGTGTACGCGTATCGTGCGATGCCTTGTTGGCATTTTGTTAACATCTTTAAATTTACTTTTTATGTTTATTATGTTTATATTTAATCTTTTGATTATCTCAGGTTTTAATAGGTTTAATTGGGTTCCAGGATTTATTTAAATTGCGTGTTTTATTTGCCGTGTAATGTTCTCTGATCCCGTATCTCATTTAAACACTTTTCTCAAGGCCGTTACGCTCTGTCTGGCCCAACCATTAAAACACCTCGGGGGCCCGTAAATTGGACCCTGCAATTTCAAATTGATTTTCAAAATACCATCCAATAAAATTTTCAACATTCAGCATTCAATAAAAATATCTAGCGGTAAGGTTAATCATCAAGAATCACAAGCATGGACTTAAGCGTCTGCTACGATACGTAATCAAATAAGAATCAGCTACCGTTCCAGTGGTTTATATCAGCTGGCAAGTTTTTCCTAATAAAACCAGTTCAAAATCAACTACCAGGTCTATTGTGGACCAGTTTATATTACGTGTTTCGAATGAATCGCTGACCGGCTTGGGTCTTCGCTTCGAGCTGGGTTGATCTTGAAGGGTGTTGATTGGAAGACGTGCGAAGAAGTCTTTCGTTTCGTGGTTTTGTCAATTTTTTCGAATCTTGGAGTGAACATTCTTCTGAATTTTTGAATTTGGGCTATTTTGCCTTCTGCTTGGTTTGTGGTTGTTTTCCGAGGATGAGACCCAGCACTGATTAGAAAGTATCATCGTTAGAGGGGTTCATACTAATCCGTAGTATAATTCGATTGATAGACTTGTTGTAGCTGGGTTCATTTTTAATTTGTTTTCCCCTGCTCTGCTTCTGATTGATTAGGTATGGCGATTTTTTGGATTAGGTTTATTTTTTGGGATTCTGCTTTGGCTTTCTTTGATCTGTCTGATGAAGGGTTTTCTAGGGTTTTCTTCCGTCTCTCCCGATTCTCATTTTTTATATTAGCTATTTCTTCATTATTTTTTTCAAGTAGCGGTTTGTACCATTGTTTGGGTGTTTTCCTGCGACTATTCTGTTTCCATTCGTCCTTCGTTTTTCTTTTGTGGGGCCCATGTGGCATAGCATTGGAGGTTTAGTTTGTTGCCATTCGATCAATATTATTGGGGTTTCTGCATAATTATCTTTTGAAGTCGGCACGGTGCTGTCCTCCCGCAGTCTTCCCTGAAGCGTCTGGGATTTCTCCGCATTTTTCCAACGGGGTTTCAGTGTCACAGCCCTCTCTCATTATTATCCCATCATTATTATCCCAGGTTTGGTTCATACTTTCTATTTTGTATACATCAGTCAATTTTTATTTATTTACAAGATTGTTTGTCGTTTATTTACAGTGGGTTAGCCCTTTTTATTCTTTCTCTGTTTTCCTGGGTTGAGTGTGATCCTCCGCACTCCCCTCTTTAGTTTTGTTTTCTGAAGAATCTGCATTATCACAGCGATCGGTCGGGCTTTTATAACTCGCTCGGTTAGTGTTTTGGGAGTTCTTGTTAGTCGCTCCTTTGTTTTTCTTTGATTATTCTCTTGTTGATTAGCAGGATTTTCATTTGAAGACTTTCTTCTCTGTTGTTTGTTTTCTCTTGAGTTCGACGTTTATAATTGACTCGTTTTGGCTTCTGTGGTTGTTGGTCCGAGCTTTGCGTCCGCCTCCTGGAGCTCTGTTGCTGGCTTATAAATGCTTTTAATGTTCGTCCTGGAGTATTGTTGATGACTTTCTTCTCTATCTATCTGGCTTCTTTACACCCCTGTCTTCCTAAGTTGTATTGACGTTCTCCTGTTCGCGTTTTTCTGCTGTCTCCCTCATTCCTCTCTGCTTCGGTTTCCCCAATAAAGTCTTCAAGGATACGACGGCGTGTTTTATCTGCATCTAATTCTGCCCGTCTTAATCCGTTCCATATTTACTCTCTTTGATATTCCTGTTCTCCCATCGCTGGACTGTTAGTTTTCGTTTCATCGATACTTGGGTAACTGTGCTTTGATTGTATTAGTTGTTTGATTTATCAGGCGCGATTTCCTGAATCTTGTTCCTCCACTACTCCTGCCAACTTCCGTTTCCTTTCGGCTCTCATCTGTTACTATGAATACAGTGGGTCTGCCTCGAATGGTTCTACTAATTGAATTGGGCGCTTGGTAAGCTATCCCTTCTCCCGTCGTTTCTAGATTCCATCTCGGATTTGCTACTCTTATTCGAATTCACTGCTAAATATAGGCATGATCAATTTTGTTTGTTATTGCTTTTTATTATTTTTGCGTTAATTTATACACCTTTTTACAAATTTCTTCCTTTAGATTCCTACCATTGCCGGCTTCGTGCCGTCTCGAATCCTTCCAGTCGGTTGGCTGGTCTTGGGTTGGAATTTCGGTTGAGTATAAGCGGCAAATAAGCAGGGATTAGGTGGTCGGGTTCTGCAAGGTATTTATCTCTTCCACGCAAGGTATTTGTATTTGTATCTCTTCGTCTAAGGAGTATAAGTGTCCAAGAACTCTCGGTACTTTCTGTTAACTCCTCCACCCCTGCGTTTCCAAACCGATGCGTATGTTTTCTAACGCCCTTTTAACTTTCCAATCTCTTCTTCGTCAGATTCTGTTCATTTTCCCTCATATCCCTGTACTTCATCGTTTTTATCTTCCGCTTCTAACTTGTTCGTTCAACCTGTTCGTGTGACATTCGAGCTGGTGGCTCAACTGAATTTCTTTAATATCTGGGCAACTGCCTCGGTGATCCGTTCACCTCCTGCTGGAGTTCTGTTTATCCTCCCGTTTTAAGTCCGTCTGGTTCTGTCTTCTTTCATCAGTTGTTGCGATTTACAGGTTTCCAGTATCACTTCTGATTTGAATTGAATCAACCCATTTTCTGTGGGCCTTTTCGGTTTTTCTGAGGCCTGTCTACCCCATCTGTATTGTAACTTTCTGATTCCCGTTCGGTTGAACTCTCTAGTGAGTGTTTCGTATTTGGTTACTGTAATCGTCGAGTGTATGTTTCTGCTCTTCAATCTGCTCCCATAGGCTCCCAATCTTCCGGTATTTCAGCATTTCATGGGTGAGGAAGTCGATCTTAGTCTCTTTTTTGGCTTCCTGGCTACTCGGGGTCGCTGTCCCATTTTATACGCTGCTTGCCTAGTTTTGATCCAACTTTCTTTCTTTTCCGTTTTTATATTGTTGTAATTCGTCTTTGTCGATGGCTTCCGTCCTGCCTCCGATTTGTGCCATCTTCTTTCAGCTCCTGGTTGTTGTTGGTACGTACAAGCTTTCCTGCCAAAATAATTTCACTATAAAGCGTATACTGATTGGTTTGTGCGTTGCGTCCCTCCCCCCTATTTTGCATTCTATTCGCCCTTTTCTTTGCTTGATCAGTTAATCTGAGTCAGCATTCTTTCTTGTCTATCGTTCTCGGGCGGCGGGGCCTCTTAATTTTCTTTGCTGGTTTCCGTGGCGCTTGGTCTCTGCAGTTATTGATCTCGACTCTTGGTCGGCGGTTTTCACGCCGATTTAGCTTGGTATAAGTGCTGCGTTGCTGTCGGGTCTGAGCCTCCTTCGGACTATTTGGCTGAATACAGGATGTCTGATCCGGCGATTCCCAATCTGACTTCTTGATTAGTTTCTCTAAGTCCTTCCTGTCGCAATCTGATCTTTCACGCAATAATCGCGCTTGTCTTTTTGCCGCATGTTGTGGCTTGTTCCATGTGGGTTCTCATTTGTCTTCTCTATTCCGATCCAGTTGGGTGGCTAATTTGGCCGGCAATTCTCTTCCTTGGGCATGCTGCCTGTATGATTTTTATCCGTGCTCGCTCTCCTGTCCTCCGTCGAATATGCCTCCTGGCTTCTTTATCTTGTTATCACTTCCCGGCAAGATCCTTTCGATTTCGGCCTTTGTTGAAGTCCTGCTTCTCTTGCTCTAACATTCTAATCTCCTTTCTTTGGTTTATGATTCTAGTTTGGTTCTGCATGGATTCCCTTTACCTACTCCTCTTCCTGCGTCTCTGCATATACGTGCTCTGGTATTGTCCTGTTGGAATTGCTTAATAGTTCCTGTTGTTCTTAGGTTCTTCCTCTTATCATCATTTCATCTTTTAACGTGTTCATCTCAGTTAGTTCTCACTTCCACTGATGTTATACCGCTATGCTCTTGCTTTTAACTCACCCCATCCCGAGCCCCGTTACTGTTGGCCAATCCGCCTCTTTAATGCTCCTTTTACGCTGTTCCGGCAGTGGTTTGTCGCGGTTTCTTGACTTTTGTCTCTGTTCACTAGTTTCTCTTATCTTTTGGTTTATCATCTCGTTTTGGTTCATTGTAATTCTGAAATATTAATAATTTATTATTTTCTCTTTTCAACATCTCAAAAATTTTATCATATTTACGCCTCGTCTCGTATAGTTTTTGTGATGATGTTTGAAGTTTTCTATAATTTTTTGTTTCTTTAGCGGTTTATGCCTTTATTTAGGCACCTTTTTAGCCATAGTTGTTTTCGGCTTTCTATCTACTGATCAGCGACAACGGAATCCTTCCTGATTCCGTGCGCGGTTGATCGGCTTCTTAACCAGTGAACTGGACATATATCGACTTTTTAACCCACATGCTTCACATGTGAGCCATATGTCCACAAGGAGTATAAATTATTTCGACCATGTTCTTTGCGCAGGCATGCTTATCGGCAGTTGATACGCAGGCTCCAAAATGCGGTTGTCTTTTACTGCCATTGATTTTTCAGCCCCGATTTCGCTTTTCGGTTTCTCTTTGGTACCCCTCGCTTGATTGCTCGGAATTATCGCCCTGGCTTGTGTCGGAGTCGTACGCATTTCTAAATTATGTGAAGCTAATCGGTTTCCTGGATGATGTTCTCCCTTCATCCTTTTGAGTATGCCACCGTCCCTGATAATAACAGTTATCGGCGTATCGTCTGTTTTATGGTCGATTAAGATATCTTCCACTGTGGGTTGGCTAATTACTTCGTCTATGCTTCTTTTGTACTGTCTTGTTTCTTGTTTATACATACATTTTTGCCTCCTTATGAGCTTTAGTTTTGTGAGCGTTCTGGCGATTGCCGTGGATGTCTCTCGCCCGGGCTGTTGCATTTTTGCATCTTTCGCACAATTATTCCCTCTTGCTGTTTGACAATATCACTCCTTTGACATATGCAAAATGTCTGGCCTGCTCCTTGGATTTCCTTTGGAAAGTTTTAATTATCGCTCCTCGAATGCTTCTATTAATTGAGCTCTGCTTTTTTCCCCATATTGATCTCTGTGGATCTTCCGAAGCTCTCTTACTTATCGTTATGCTTTTCTCCGCCTCCTTTTCATTCACTGTCGTACTTTCCTGATTGTCCGAAGTCCTTCGTAAGTCTGTTCATCCTTGGTTTCTGACATCAATATTAATTCTAAATGCGACAGGTTGAAAATCTCCTCAGGTGTCTCCGTTTTGGCCTGTTTCTTTGACCTCTTTTGGTCCCAATGTATAATCTCCACTTGACCAATAAATACGCAGAGTAACTTCTCTGGTAGGTTCAGGGGTTTTCCCGTTAAATAAAAATCCTTCTCAGCCATTTCTTTGCTTTGCCGGTCGGTAGAATACTTTATTATCTTTGAACGTTAAATATCTCTGTTCCTCTTTTCCTGCAGTTCGCTCGTCTGCTCAGGGCTCTCCTGTTGTGAGGTATCCATTCGGCCTTTTATGATAGTTGCGTTGGGGCCGTCTTGTTCGCGGTAAGTAGTCTTTAGTAGTTATATACGATTGATGCCTGCTACGTGTATTACTTTCTCACCGTTCTTCCCTCTGGTTTTTTGAAGCATAAATCTCGTCGCATCATA
>CM039679.1:218080256-218205111 GCA_022537955.1 Schmidtea mediterranea | reverse complement strand
TTTGCTGCTGTGTCGTTTTCGTTCTGATTTCTCTTTTAATTGAGTTTCTCGTACCCGCGATCTTGGCTACGGTTAGTATGTTTTGATTAACCCCAATTTGATTGCGTAACTCCAATTTCAAGATCGTGTCTAATGACGCCTTCGTATGTAAATGAATGGCGTTTCATGCGATTCTCTTTTCACTTTAGTCAACTTTGGCAGTGATATAAATTTTTTGATTGGTCGAAATCTGGCGCTCAATAATTCTTAAACTATACTTTCTCTATCGTTTCGTGCTGCCCATTCAGTGTGTTTCCATTTTCCGGATAATTTCTCGGATTGATTCTGGTACCACGCATAATTCCTCCGTACTCCTTCTAATTTCCTTTTACTATATTTCGCAAGATTCTCTACTCTGTAACATAGAATCGATTATCATTTTGCTAAAGTTGTTACAGTTCGTCTGTTGATTCTTTGCCTCCGGTTCTCAAATATCGCTGCTCAATTCTCTACATTTTTTGCGTTCTCCCGTGTATATCTGATTTATCCTTCTACCCACAGGATCGTTATATCTGTGGGCAAGTATTTTGTTCTGGTATTCGTTTCTCAGTACCTGATTCGCGGTCTCGCTTGTTCTTGTTGGATTCTCGATTTCATTTCCCGTTCTGTTCTACTTCGACCGTGATGTATATCGTATCTCTTTTACAAATTGAATGTTTACATAGATTTTTTCAATAGAATTGTGGTACTCTGCCTAGCAACATTTTCAGTGGATTTTTGGTTTCTGGCTTATCATTGATCTTGGGTTCTACTCCTATTTTTCGCTTGTCGCTCTTCCCATTTTTTCCGGTTTAGCGATGAATCGTGATTTTCGAATTAAATGCCACTCTACTTGCCGTCATATCTGCCTCTTGCTAATGAAAATAGCACTGATAGATATTTTCTTACCCCTCTGCCGTTTGGGGTATACTACTAATTTCATCCGATATCTCTCGATCTCTGTATAGAATTGTGACTTGTGATAAGCCGATGATTTTCTCTTCTCACTGATTTTACTTTTCAGCCATACCTATCTTCATGTGTAAGGGGCTAGGTCGAGCTCTACTCATTATTGTCTCGTCTTCTTCGGTTGCATTTCATTCGTTTATCATTTCCTTGGGTAGACTTTTCATATGGTCAATTCTCTATATTGCCAAGGTTGGTTTCATTGGCCTGCCTCTTCTGGCGGATTCCCCTGGTTATAATTTTTCCTTCGCATTTTGGTTCAGTTTTCTCCATTTTCCATTTCCACTCTTTTCGTCTGTTCTCATACACCTTTTCATGGTGTTTATCGCATCTCGAGTCGTCTATGGTTTTGCAATTTGTGCTTAATTTCGCGTCTTGTCTTCCATAATTGGTTAGATGGTTAGTATTGGTCCATTTTCTTTTCTATTCTCTTGAACTCTGTGGATCTGTTGTTCCTTTTTGTCGTATTTTTTCTCTCTGGTTCATCCATGGCTATGATATTAATATTTGTCGTCTCCTCCATATACCTAATTCGTATATCGGGGTTCGTTCTCGTGGACTTATTTGTCGTTTGTGGTACATTATGCTACGTCCTCTAGAGTGCCATCATCGCTACTTTCTATGATTGGTTGATGATTTCTGATTAATTCGTCGAAATAATTCGTGTATTTGAAGTCGGGTCTACCGATATTTCTTTATTTCATCATTTGGTCGCTTTATTCTATCTTTTATTGGTTAATCTCCTCTCCATATCTTCTTTGATGTTCTCCGTATTGGCTATCAACATCATCTGTTCTCCATTATCGAATCTCATAATATCTGTATCTCGTACAAGCTTCTACCGAATATTTTTCCTTGAAATCGTCCTAGTTGATGATAATCGATTAATACATTTTCTAGCTGGTCTATTGCTTGTTTCTGCTCATTTTTATCTGCGTTTTGCCTCATTATCTTTTGTCTCTCTTTTTCTAATCCAGTTTTTATTTCCTTGTATACAATATTTGATTTTCTGCCATTATTTCCGCTGTCGTTTCTTTCGTTTCATTTTTGTTTAATGTTACCTACATTTTTCCTTTTGGCCAGATTTAGGAGGCATCCACTAGGGTGTATCTCTCCGCTTTATTTTCCTTCCTTGATATATAGAAGTTTATTTTTATAACGGGTCCTGAGCTTTTTTCATACCCAATCGCTATAACTCGTTGGTACTTTGCCTATTGGTTGCTATATTATCTGTCCTCGGTATTCTGGAAGAACAATAATACTGATACTCTTCTTCATCATATTCTTTGTAAATTCTCTTGGACTTTCTATCATATCTTTCCATGAGCAGGTGAATGTAACCGTATCCTGTTGATATCCTTTTCGAATTATTTCATTATTCTGCGTGAAGTGCGGTTTGTATGGATCTCGAGGTTTAAGAACATTTGTTTCGGTCATGACTTCTTCACTTACGATGCTCGTTGATATTTTTTAATATCTCAGTTCATCTTCTCTTGCCACGTATCGTGGTCCATTTCTTCTATTCGGATTTTGATTCAGTCTTTTATGGTTTTATTTTTCCTCGCATGACTTGAATATTTCTCCGCCCAACTGCTTATCTCGCTTCATCTTCGTCTGTTGAATCGTCTGGTATTTGTCTCAACATATTAATGTGTGGTATGTTCCTCCTTTTAATTATTTTGTTGGCCTTTTTTTTGGAACCATATCTCTTTTTATTTTATTCATCGATTTGAGCTTTACTCACGTGGGCTTTATCTTTTTCTGATTCTATGTTTCCTATTTTATTTGCTACAGTACCTCTGATTCGATTTTTTGTTATTATTGGTTCTAATATCTTGTTCTTTTCCTTGTGACGTTGATGCTTACCTGCTCATCTCTTTGTAGTTTATCTTTTGCTCCTCTTTCTTGAGATACGCCTTTCTTTGTCATCACATTTATTTTTGATCTATGCTGCTCTTGTTCTACAGTGTTTAACTCGCTCGTTATTTTTAATATTAGTGCCTTCTTTCTTAGTTCGCGCTTCTTCCCTTTCTATCTCTTGTTTCAAGATTGCTTTTTTTCTTTATTAACTGATCCTCCATCTTGTTCAAAGCTTCCTTTGCTTATTTCTCGAGTGTACCTCTGTCTTTTGTTCATAATTTTTTTTTCGCGTTCGTCTATCTCGTACATTATGTTCCCATCGTTTTGCATCTTCCGTTATCAGTCATCTCTGCTCGATACTCTCTTGAGTTTCTGGTTCGTCTGATTTCTTCAGTTGTCATTTTCTACGCTTCGCTCGCGGAGTATCACTGTTTTTCCTCTCTGTAAATCATATATAATTATTTTCTTCTCACTCCATCGTATTTAATTCAATGTTTTCATCGTTTAATCCGGTTATATCATATTTCCTCCCCCTTCGTTCTCAACAACACTGCTCCGCAGTGTGAATTTCATCTGGAATTCCATTCTCAATCATATAATCTTTTTCGGGGTTTGCTTTCGGATTTTCCCAATCTTTGCTGGATTTTCCTGAGCTTTCGCTTGTTTTGTTAGTCTTTGCATTCAGCTTGTTGTTTGCTCTTGATATTCCTCTAAGTTCGCAGCTCTTGAATCTCCTCTTGCTTCTCATTACGCTTGATTTCGTTGTTTGTTGTAATATTGGTGGGCATTTGTTGCATCATCTCTTCTTAATTCCATGGGCATTCGTTTGTATGTGTTTTCTCGTAGCATGTCTATTCTTGCATTACGTTAATTTGTGGTTTCCCATCACACTTGTTTGATCTTGGCTGGTTTTGGTTCTTTCGTTCTTATGCTACAGTTTGCTTGCAAAATGTCTTGTTGTCCCACAATTGTAACATGCTTGTGTTAATAGGTTGTCTACACTATTTTTCTCAGTATGCCTCGTCTACCACATTTTGACAAGTGTAGTTTCGGAAACGAATTCTCTGACCGAGTTCCTATCTTTGCATAATGGAGATTTTTCATTTGTATTTGATTGTTCCTGAATTATTATATTATAATTTTACTTTGGTTATTACCTCTATCCTCCGGATTTTCCGTGCGGGTGGGCTTGAACATGTGCTGTGCTCTTGGGAATGAATTGATTCATAGCGAGTTGGTATTGGTTGTTTTGATTGTTGGCATTGACTGTTGATGTTGTTGGTTTGTGGCCAAGGACTGCCACTTGATATCCCGTCCCAGATGGGCTTCACATCTGGTTCGGATTGCTACTGCTTTTATCTAATGTTCTGGTGCCCAGACATCCAAGGTTAGCTCGTATGTCCCTTGCCCTTTTGATTCCCTCTTATGAGACGTTCTACATTTTTTGTCTTCGGGCCAAATCTGTTTTCCGAAGCGCTTTTTTTACAACATATTCTTTTAAATTCGCATGGTACAACTGCAGTTTGATTCATCTCAGTCTTTGTTTTCGATTAGGAAAGTCTAGTATCTTCCTATTCCTTTTTCTCTATTCCGAATATCTTTATTAAGAACTCTTAATCCTGTCCACGTTGTCAATTTCGTGGTCTCTACACGCTCTTTCACAAAATACATCTTGTGCGCTCCCTTTCAGATATAAGGGTACCGCTCTTTTACTTTTGGATCGTCCAGAATGACAGATTATTTTTATCAGCTTCGATTCCTTATGAATGTAATCCAATTTGGGTTGAGACTACGTCGAAACGGTTCCCCTCTAGAACTTTTCTCTGAATTCTCTCCTATTCATCACATTAATTGTTATTCCAACATTGTATTTGCATCCGGATTGAAGAGTTTATAAAAGTAAGTCATGTTTGGATTGTTGTCCAGATCTTCTTCGTTCACTGATTCTATCGTTGTCAATTGATTTTCGATAATTACGTAATTCGTTCTCGAACTCGCTGCTATTAAATTCAAAATCGGTCAATCCGCTATCTGTGCCTGTTCCGTTACAGTTGATACTTTAGTGGTGACACTTCTACCGTGCGAACTTTTTTTCTTTTCTTCCTCTTTTTAATAAACTGTTTTTCTTTATCTCTTTGCTTTTGCTTCTCGTGTGGTTGCTGATGCTATCAATGTTTTACGGTTATTCGTTGCTTGACTGTGTTTCTCGTTTCTATTCTTTTCCTTTGCTTTGCTTGCTTTTGAAACTTCTGGTGCTTATGCTTCGTAAACTACTTGACGTTTATTCCAAATTCTTTGTCTACTCGTTTATTCAAGTTTCTTTGTTATCACTTTGCTTTGCGTTGGCTCTGAAATTTTTCTCTTTTGCTTTGCTTTGTACTTGACTTGGATTGCCTTTGCTTGACTATCGATTCCGAAAAATAAATACACTCCAATATTCTATATCTCTATCTAATTTCTCTCCTTTACCATACTATCTATGTTATATCCCCCTGTTCGCTTTATCGTGGTGGTCCCGTTCTTTATCTGACTCACCCACCTCATTTTTAAGTAACATTTTTAATTTTATAATCCGTAATAATTATCTATTACTCTCGTAATCACAATTATCTATATAGTCTTATCAGTTTATCTATCATAGTCGTATCATTATTATATCATAATATCAATAAATCATCATATTCATACTTTCATCATTCATTAATTTTTCCTATGTCTCCCAAAAAATTCATTTACTTAATCCTCAATCGCTGGCGCTCTATGCCCTCTATGAATTTCCGTTGGCTCTTCGGCCTTCGGCTTTAAAAACTTCCTTTTACTGGTATCGTGACCTATACTATTCAATAATCCTATTTCATCTTATCATATCAATATCTTATCGTACTCTATGCCTCCCAGTATCTGATAATAACATCCGGCCTCCCTATTGCCTCAAGTTCTGATTACTAACATCCACCTTTAATTGCCTCAAGTAATCTGATCATGATCATTCCCAGCCCTCTATTGCCTCAATATCTGATCATGATCATCCGCCCTCTATTGCCTCAAGTATCTGATCATCATCCCCTCTGCTATTGCCTCAAGTATCTGATCATTATCATCCAGCCCTCTATGCCTCAAGTATCGATCATATCAGCCTCTATTGCCTCAAGTATCTGATTATAATCATCCAGCCCTCTATTGCCTCAAGTATCTGATTATAATCATCCGGCCCTCTATTTCATATTATCTCTTTTATCGGACTTGAGCTCAATCAGTGACTTTTGGGTATGTTTGAAGGCCTCACACTGACTCTCAAGCCATGGCGTCTTTTGGCCGCGCATTCTTCCGGTTACGCTTTACTCACCGCCATTCGGATATTTGGTACTCGGTGTGGGATCCGGGTTGTTGTACCAAACTCCTCGCTGGGCAATAAAAAAACATTCCTCGGTACTCGGGTGTGGGATCCGGGTTGTGTACCTCGAAGAATATAAAGTATGGAAATGCCTAGACGTTTAATCAAGTTCCAAAAGCGGTTTACTTGATTTCCCGAATAGTGAAAAGAAAAGGAAGTGCTCAAAAGTGGGAGCGGGGAATAAACTATCAAATCTCTGCCCGCTCCATCCATCAGATTTCTCGGCTCGATTCGAGCGCTCTCATCTGGCTTTAGTAGGACATTTTGAGTATGAACCATTTACCGGTTAGTTCACATCTCACCTACCGTTTGGCCCCGATACTCGGTGTGGGATCCGGGTTGTTGTATCGAGTGCCTCCCAGCGAAAAAAAGAATCGTCCGATACTCGGTGTGTGATCCGGGTTTTTGTATCGAACGGCCCAGCGTCATCAGTCCCTTGGCTGATAACAACCTGAGCACGACAGTCCGTAGCTGTCCTCTGGTGCCTCACCACCAGCTAGGGAAAAACAGAAGTCATCTCTAGGTACCTTTACTCTAACTATTAATTCTGTTCCGTGTACACTCTTTCTCTCACCCCTCGGTCTATCTCTTTACTCCCCCCCTTCAAAATTTGTGGTAATCGCATCAACAAGCTCCCCAAAAGAGGTGATCAATCTCTCGCCGGTTACTTGTTGACATACGCGACTTGGCCTACCAGTTCCTTTCTCAGTAGGGTTGATCAGGGTTTCCCTTGGGTGAGCGTACTATCATTAGATAGCTCAGGTTTAACCATTTTTCCTCGTCCTATCTCAATATAATATCAATAAATATAATATCAATAAAACAAAAAGAATTATACATTAGGAAGACTCGGTTGTCGAAATTTTTCCGTCCGATATTTTGTGTTCTCTGTGCATGTGTTTTGATTATTTCCCTAATTCGGCTTTTATGTTTTGGTCTATTACCTTTATTTATCGTTGTCGGGTGGTGTTATTATTTACAAACATTGCATATTTCTTTTATATTCGTCTTATCATCTAATAATAATTCAAATAATGCATAATACACATTTATTTCATTTCATCATAACAATTCATGGGAAGTAAATCGTTAGTCTTTCCTTTATCTTTCGCTGGCATAACATACAGTGCGACTCTTGTGCGCATCCATGACAATAACTCAGGTGTCCGCAAGGTATCACCATTACTCGTGCTTCCTCTGTTTTGCACGCATAACACTCCACATAAGCCTTAGTTTTGCTCTTTCATTGTTGTTGCAATCTCGTCTTCAATATTCTTGACTTTTTCCATTAACTTGTACCAGCTTTTCCCAATTTGGTTATCTCTAATCTCATAGATAGAATTTCATATATTCTCTCAGTAGTTACATCTTTATCAATATCGATCAATTTTATTAATATGCAATGTTCATCGGAGTATAGGTTAGAGATTGCTGATATATCCTCTTTAGCTCGTTTAATTAACTTTTGTTTATTAATTAGTTCCTCAAGATTGTCATTTTCGATGTTTAGAATCCCCTTTAGTTTTTCTATAATTTTTGCTGGTTCCATCTAAAATTATCAAATTACCCTTTAAATTTATCTAAATACTAATTAACTAAATTCATTCACCTCTTTAATATATTTACTATTTAATCATTACCTGTTGTGTTTTATTCTATTACCGTTGGCGTCCTCTTGTTGGGTTCGGTTGCTTTCTCTTGTTTATCATTACTCCCCCTTACTTACCCATTTCATTTTATCCCGAATTTTGCCCTTTTAATTACTTATGCGTCTTGTCATTGTTGTTGGTGTCTTACAAGGGTGTCATGTCGTCAAGTATTGATGGATGTTGAGTGTCTTGGCGTCTTAATTGTAGTCGGGTTGTTCATTTTCCAACAGTTGTTCTCTGGGTTTTATTTCATGGCGTTCTCATCTCTCTGGAGTTTGCAACATATCATCTCCACATCTCTGTTTAAACTTTGACCATTTGCTGCTATTTCCTTGGGTTCTTTGTAAAAACAATCCTTTATGAGCCCCTAAATTGGTATCTCGTAGTCAGGTTTTTTATTGCTGTTTCTATTTTCTCCTCGAACTTTATGCTTTCTCATCGATTTGTTTGCGCACAAAAATCATTCAATCCCGGCTGAGGGTGCACTGACAGAATTTTCTGTTGTTTCTTAACTTGGTTGTCCTGGTCTTTCCAACTAACAAAGCTTCAATCCGCTGAGACCCCAAATTTGTGCTTGGTGGGCCAGTCGTCTGTTATTTACTCTCTTGATTTGTAGTCAGGTTGTTCGTTTTTCATCGGTCTTCACTATTTCCCATCAATCTTCACAATCATATTTCATCCCCCCGGGGTTCGGCAAAATGTCGTCCCGACATTTTCAATTCAAACCTTAAGCCTATGTCTATATTTCCTTTGGTTTTTCGCAAAAACAATCATTCAATCCCGGCTGAGCCCCCAAATTTGTATGGTGGGTTACAGGGTTTCAAATCTTGCTTATCTTCCTAGTGACCCTAGTAACGCCATACAAAATGATACTACTCCACTTGGCACCCGTTGCTAAGCAACGTTGGAAATGTGTTCAAGTGGTGGATTGTCCGCAAAAATTGAATACCATTGGCTAGTACTATAGTTGCTCGGACAAACCTCGGGTTCACGAGCTGTCGATAGAAGACCTATGCTCGCTTTGCTCGGTCCCTCATAAATAATTGCTCAAGTTTAGTGCTTAATTAACTATAGAAATTGAGACGTAATAGGGTTACTTATGACCGTACTGGTATGCAACTTTAAAAGAAAACGACTCAACTAAGGCTAAACTACTCTATTAAATCAAATCACATGATAAATATCTATGGTTTGGCATTCTGAAGTTGCGCTGCTCGACGTCGGGCACGCTCCTTACGTCCCGGTCGACGATTGTTGGTGGCGATGGGTTGCTCTGCTGTCTTGACTGCTGGTTGCGGCATTTGAGTTGGGGCGAAGATGAGCGGGTAGGTGACCGCTTCACCTTCTCGGCATACCGCTAGTGCGACTTCTAGCCCCCTGACCTGCGTTCGCAAACTCCGATTGAGCTGGCGTTCTTCGGCCCAGCCTTTTTGAGCTGCGGTAAGTCGTTGGTATAGGACTTTGGTTCGTTTGGGATCTAAGCACGTCGCTTTGATCTGCTGTATCTCACGGGTTAGTTGTAGGACTTGATTAAGTAATTCGGCATTCGCCTGTCTCGCGCGATCTAACTCCGTCTGCAAGATCCGTAGAGAAGCCATTACTGAAATTAAAGGGAGGTTTTACTCGTCGATTTATAGTCGGCCTAAATATTTTATCTCTTTCAAACAACTCAACATTCATTTTCAGTTATATAAGAAAAGAAATACACACGGTTCTAATTTTTATTGCTATTTAATCACTATGATGTCTCGTTCGTCAGTTTATTCATCCGGGCAGAATCTTTCTAGGCTTCTTTTGAGAGCCTCTACTGTGTATGGACGCCTAGTGTCCCGAACCGGACGAGGTGGATGGGCGACGGCGATCCGCCCAGCAAGGATGTCATCCAGCACATTTGCAAGGTACATCCTTGCCTTGACTACTTGTAAGTCCACCTGCTCCTGCACCCGCTCCCAATGGGTGAGGAGGTCCTGCGCATTTGCAAAGATTTCAGCGGCTGGGTATTCTTGCCTCACTGGTTCGAGAGGGTCGCTACTCGGATTCCGTGCTTTTCGAGGGATAGAATAAGGCCACTGTGACCGGGGTCTTCCTATTGCGTCGGTGGTTCGTAATCTCATTTCCGAGCGTTTTTTCTGAGTAGTAATCTGATTGTTGGACATACTCTGTAACGATTGAAATTTAAATCATGAAAAATGATAGTGTGGGGAATAGGGTCTTTACTATATTAGTTAAAGCGAGTTTAGGTGGGTCAAGATTTGGTGCATTTAGCGACTAACATTGAGGTTTTCCTCGACTTGATTTATCTGCAATGAATAAACCAGCATACAAAACATTTTTGTGTGAAGAAGGGTCAACTATTTTGTGAGATTCATAAGATTGTCATTTTGGCAATAGGTATTTGGAAGGCATTAGTTTTAAAGCTTGGCGCTTGGATGCTAGTTTCAATTATAATTTGTTTCTGATTAAAGTTTTTAAGGAATCTGATGGGTTTATAATTTATGGATTTATTTCGAGTTTTTTTAACAAAAAAAAACAAATTGATAACATCGGATTAAGCTTAAAAATAGATTTCAAAATTGGTCACTCCTATGTTCGAGACAAATATTTTCTTACTATGTTTATGTTATCGACCAGACGGCGTGCATGAATTAATTAATTCTAGATGTTAATTGAGCCGCCTAACGAATTCCATTGTCTCGAAATTTTTAACTGTCTCTCTCAGAACATTCGGTTTATGGACATATTTGCCATTTTGGGGATCCCGTAATTTTTGGAATTTATTAACCTTCTCGGATGGGGGTTTTCTCCGATCTCAAGTAATCGTGATATCATTTTATCCTCCTCGGAATTTAGCTTGGAAAAGTGGATGGAGAAAACTGTTCGTATTGTTTCAAAATACAATCACTCGGGTCGAGACTTATCTATTCATTCTCAGAAATCCAGTGGTTATTACATTCGTCCGGCTACTTCATTCGATCATATTTTGGTTCAATTCCCCCTCCATTTATTCGGTTTATGTTAACCCTCTCTGTCAAATTCATCATCTATTAGTCGTTAAAGCTTTCAATTAATTTATGATTCTGATTTATTGGTAAATTTTTAACCTTTGCACAACTGCAACACAGCCCTAACTTGTCGAACACTATCTAAATAATATTCCAATTTTATTGTTAATCCTAAATTTTCGAACTGAATGTTTTCATTTATTCCACTGTACTATTGGATTTTAATTATTGATCGTAGCTTTTATTTATTTCACCGGCATGATCTGGATTTGTGGTTAGTCCTATAACTTAGTAGGTACGATTTTTAGTTCCTATAATTGTTAATTGTATCAGAGTTAACAAATAAAATTTGATTTTCGTCTCAGTTATCTACTTTACTTACTTTATCAACAAGATTTTATTTTCATTAATCGAAAATTTTATTTAATTTTTTTTTTTTTCTTACAAACAAGATTTTATTCTTTATTAAACTTTGCCAATTTTTTGTTACAATTAAGATTTTCTTTTATATCATATTAAATCGCTTTACCGTTGAGATTCTATTTCATGTTAACCATAATTTTATTAAATTCATTTTATTTCTTATTAATCATAATTTCATTAAATTCATACTAATCATAACTTTATTTGATTTCTTTCATTTCCTATTGATCAGAACTCTATTGAATTCGTTTTATATCTTTATTAAATTTCTTTCATTTCCTTTCAATCATAACCTTATTCGTTTTATTTCATATGAATCATAACTTTATTGAATTCATTTTATCAATCATGACTTCATTAAATTCATTTTACTTCATCTTAATCATAACTTTATTCGTGTTATTTCATCATAACTTTATTAAATTTACATTACTTCTATTAACCATATCTTTATTAAATTCATTTTATTTCTATTAATCGTATCTTTATTAAACTCATTTTATGGCATTGACACGGAAGTGGTTATATCAGCAATTTCAATTTACGTTACCCCCGTACCCTTTTCCTTTAATTGACCTTAAGGCATAGTGTGTTTATATTATAGTTATTGAGTGCCCACTGGACTACTCGGTGTGGTGATTTTAAGCCGTTTGTATGATAATTTTAAGTCGATTTTACAGAATTGAGAAACGAGGAAGCAGCCAGAGACTTCTTCCTTATTTCTCGCTTCAGCTATAGGGATAAATATTTACGATCCGACCGCTGCGTTGCGCACGCTGAGTCTTCACGGGTGCATATCATTGGCGATCTTCCACGCACTTACATGCATCTGCACTATGTTGATTTTGCTAACTTGTGTGATGTGTCGGCTGTGGGCCGGAAAAATTTCGACAGTTAAGATGTTAACTTTATAAATTTATGAAAACATATAAATACCTATTAATAAAATTTATTAATCATGAAACAAATAAAGTTACCCATTAACCATTCCAAAAATCATCAAACATAAAATAAGGCATAAAATAGCATAACAGCATAAATACCTCTCCTCCCACATCAACGCCGAGCAGAGCTCCAGTGAGATGCAAGGTCGTGATGTGGAAAGAGGGTTCCAATATAAATGATTCTCACCTAAAAATTTAAAATAGATTCGAAGTATTTGAGTTTCAAAAATAGTCTAACAATTTAACAGAAATTGGTTAGTTTTCAAAAAAATGGTTTTTAAGAAAAATTTCACAATTTTCGAAAAATGGTTTTACAAGTATGGTTGTTAAATGTGAAAATGGATCAGTATTTATACCTAATTGGGTGACGTGTGATATTTGATGTAGTAAAACAAAATTCGACCTTGTTCTTTTCTAGCAAATTCTATTATTTAATTTTAATATTTTTTGATTTATTTTTATAATTTTTTATTTAAAATTTTTTTATTGAATTATTGCTAATTCAATTTTTCAATTTAAATTCCACTTTAATGAACTTTAATTGATTTTTCTAATTTCGTCGAATTTGTCGTGTTTTCTTGTTGTATTTGTGTAGGTATCGTGCAGATCTTGGTGCATTTTGTTATTATTTTATTTTATTTTTATGTTTAATATTTTATATTTAATTCTTTTATTTCTCAGATTTTATAGGGTTTATTTGGTGTTTTTCAGGTTTATTTTAAATTGCGTGTTGTATCTGCGTGTGTGTTTCTGATCCATTTAAACATTTTTTCAAGGCCGTTTACGTTCTGGCCCAACACAGGTTTAAATTCTTTGCAGGGTTGAGAAGCTTTGGTCTGCACTGGAAAACACTTACAGGGCATGTTTTAATAATTTGGAACAACTTGTGAGTGATTGAATATTGCGCCTGGTCACATAAATCAAAAACAACAAAAAGATCAGTAGGCAGTGATTTTATTCCGTTATCTTTGTTCATCCTCATGCATTTGAACTACCAGTAATAGGATGTGAGCCCGTCAGATACAAACCCCCCTTATACTTACGTAATATTATGTAAT
Source organism: Schmidtea mediterranea (assembly GCA_022537955.1). Taxonomy (NCBI): domain Eukaryota; kingdom Metazoa; phylum Platyhelminthes; order Tricladida; family Dugesiidae; genus Schmidtea; species Schmidtea mediterranea. The sequence goes on along the minus strand of CM039679.1, from coordinate 218,191,797 downwards.
ATCTGAGCTGTTACTGCTGGAGACTGACCTTTGTCCACTGTTACCAGGTTACCGCACGATTATGTCACGTGCCCAGTGGTCAGTCACTACCTGGAGACACACTTATTATACACACCGATTACCTAATATTATTCACACTTATGATATCACGCAGTTGTGGACCAGCACATCTTGATGCCCGAATGTACACACACCTACCAACTTCCACACACCTACCTTCTAGAACCTCAAACACAACAAACTTATGGATCCTTTTATTCACCTACCATCTGCCACACATAAACCTTCTGGAACCTAACTTTCTGAATTCCTGCACACACATACACACATTCTAGAACATTCCCGAAAATACATATCACACACACCGATCCGCACCCATCAGCACCCATTATCGCCATATCATACCTACAACTAAATTTACGACTAAGTAGACTTAACAAAATCACTCACTAGTACTATTTAAAATTTTATTAATACAACAAGTTCTTGATTCATATGAATAAAGATGATTCTGCTTGGAATCAGCCAATCGAGGAGGTTAAAATTTTCGGTTTAGTATCATTTAATTTTGAGAAAAGATTTGTCTCAATAAAGCTCCACTCCTCGAAATTTCACTGGCTTTACTGATTTTCATCCGTTATCTGATCCGGCTTTGCGCTATAAGTCATATTCGAAGGTTTGAAATAAAGAACAGATTGACAGATTTTTGAAATAAAGTCCATAATTGCTTCAGAGGAGACAATTTGGGATTTGAGAAAATTCATCAATGCTTTAGTACTTGATTGCTGAAAATCGAAATGTTTCTCCAACGGATCTAATTGGCTCGAAAGAGTATCATTTAAAAGAGTTTTGTTTTTCATTTTTAAAATATAATGTTTTTAAAACAAATTGAAACTTTTCTATTGTTTTATTTTGAATTTGAAATTATTCATAAAACTTTAATTGAATATTTTAAAAATAATTTTTAATTAAATTAAAAATCAATTTATTGGCTTTTTAGAACGCCAGTGACATAATAATGCCATTTTCTTGAAGAATTTGCGATGTTACTCGTTGCGCATGCTTCTACCAGACCAGCGACTTTTTCAAAAGGAACTTCCACCTTACCAAGTAGATCATAAGATGCTGGTGGAACAGATCTCATAGAACCGATTATACAGGTAAAGATTTCAACAGTAAAGCTAGGTTTGGCAGCCTGTATTTATTGTTTTAAAGAATCATATTTTGCCAAATTTTCCTTATTCACAGTTTCAAATATGACCAAAGAATCAAAAGGACATTTAATATCAACCATAAGAATTGTCTTTTTCTCATTATTAGTTATGATCAAATCGACTCGTTCTTTAGAGTTTGATACCAAGGAGTAAGTGTGGTCCACAACAACAATCAGTGAAGGATTTTTCAAATGATGTACTATTTGTTGAAGGCAATAGTTGTGACGATTAAGTTCAAGAGTAAGATGAACCTTGCAATTTTGCAAAATATGTGGCAACGTTCCATCTTGGTTATGGCAACGCCTAAACAATCTATTCTCACCTTTTATATAGGGTTTTGCAAAATTAGTCAATGTGTTTGTTCGGGCACGATGAATAAATTTCAATGATCCTGTCGTAATTCTCCTTTAAATATTGATCTATTAATATTAGGGGACAGATAAAATGTTGATGAATTACTAATGTTACTGTTTTTGCATTTGATAAAATATAAATCATAAAGAACAAGATGAATAACTTTCGAAACCAAACGACGATCGAACTCAGTCAATATTATTGTTCCTTTCAAAGCTGTTGTCAGGAGAAGAATTGGTTTATCATCCAACACTTCAAAGGATATTGTAATATTATACGTTTTATCAAAATTCCGAATCGCTGTTCTAGGTCGAGAGAAACGAGTTTTTTTCCAGAGTGCTTTTGAAGAATATCAGCTTTATTAATCCAATTGAAAGTGTCTTGGAGTGATGGGTTATTATTCCCAAGCCTAGGTGAATAAGTGACAAATTTTAAAGAATCTATATTAATACGTTTTGTAAATTCACAATTGGTGGGTTACTGGGTATTATAGTTTGTTTGAATCTTCCTATAGTTGCCCCGGTAACGCCATATAAATATTTCTAACTACCACTCGGCACCCGTTGCTAGGCAACGTTGGAAATGTGTTCGAGTGGGTGGATTGTCCGCAAAAAGTGAGCGCTATTACTAATGCTGTAATTCCTCGGACAACCCCTGGGTTCAACGAGCCGTCGATAGAAGACTTATGCTCGGACAGCTGCCCCTCTTTGACTGGCGGATAGGGCAACTTCCAACCCCCGTATTTGTGTTCGGAGACTCTGGCTCATTTGTCTTTCCTCGACCCAGCCCTTTTGAACAGCGGTGAGCCTGTGGCGTAGGGGCTTGACTTTAGCTGGGTTCACCCATGTGGTTTTTATTTGCTGCATCTCTCGAGTGAGCTGGAGAATTTGTTCATACAGCGCTTTGTTGGCTTGCTGAGCACGGGTCAGCTCTTTCTGCAGGATTTGGATGGGTTTCATTGCTATCATTAAAGATATTTAAACGATTAGTTATTGACTTGAAAAATTTTAGTATACATTACATTAAACAAAAAGGAATTCTCCTATCAAAACAATCACGCAAATGAAGTAGTCATTTAAAACAACAAACTATTTATTTAATCAGGTTTTAATCAAGTCAGTTTAAAGAGTCTATACTATGGGATGGTAGTTCAGGTGGCGGGAAACCCCCTTTCCACCCACTCCTCCGAAGAATAGCCGGATATGGTCATCACGGGTCGCTTGGTGTTGCGAACCCGCGTGATTTTCGGCCGGTTGCTGGGTGAGGCCTTGCATTGTAGTGGGTGTTGGTACCTGCTGGCGATTCGACCAGCTAATAAGTCTTCTTCAACGTTCGCCAAGTATTGGCAAGCTCGGACTACTTGCAGATCCACCTGTCGCTGGTGGTTCTCGAGCCGATCGAGGAGATGGAGGGCCTGCTCGCGGATCTCCCAGGTCGGGCTCCATTTCTCCCATGGTCGATCGGCCAGCCACAAGTTGTTCGTTTTCTATTGATTGCCGGTCGACTTGCTGAGGCTCCGGTTGGGGCATTTCTCTTGCCGGAATTGTTTCCATGCCCACCTCCATCGATCAGCAATGGGGGTCGGAGTGTAGGTCATCGACCTGGACCTCTCTGAATTAGGAAGAGTCATTAATATTACTATATATTTATATTTAATTTAACAGCTTTCACGGTAAAAGTACAGGTGAATAATAATAATGTATACTACCTTTTCCGGAGCTTGGGCAGCAAAGAAAAACAAGGTAAACTGTAATTTATTTTAATGAAATTTTAAATTGAATACTTTTAGAAATTTTACAATTGTTAAACGGACTACCGGATATTTGGAAAACGTAAAATAAATGCATTGAAAAACGTTATTTATAACTGAAATTTTTACCTCAAATTCCTAGAAAGTTATTAGTGAACGAAACTAATTTAGAAGAACTCTAAAGGGCGTATTTAAATAAGAATTTAATAAGTCTTAGCTTTTCACAAATGGCTTCAAGATTGATAATAAATACGACAGTTTAGTTTCAGTACGGGAATTATTAACACGAGAAAAACTTTAAGAGTATTTAAAAACTCTTAAAAGGTCAAATTTCATTGAAAATATAATTACTAACTATCCATAATATATGTCATCAGCACTGCTAATTCCTGACAGCGTTTTTGTAGCTATGTTTAGGATATCGATTACCTAGGACCACCTTAACTAAAATCAGTAAAATATTAGGGTTGAATAACGTAAATTCCTGCAAATCGTTTAATTGGGAGTTATTGTAAATGGTTAAATCAAAAAATCCTAAAGAATTTACGATCGACACATCGATTCATTCTGAATGTTTGATAAACATCACAAATTTCATGATTAAAAGATCTATTATCTGACAAAATTTCATAGGAAATATCAAAATTATGATTAGATTATCCATTTTCGTACATCTATAAATCAAAATAAACTATGGTTAAATGATCAATCAAAATAAGATATCGTTAAATTATCAATTTTATATAAGTTTTTGAAGTTAATATCAGAAAACCCGCATGTGTCATTGCAAATCTCACAATTTCACTGCGAGTGTTTCCATGTTAACTCCAATCTCCGACATTTCTCTTTATTGTACTAATGGTTGGATAATTTATTTCTAGTAGCTAAACGTTTCTGTTATATTGCAGTTCATGAATGATTATAGGAATCCTCCTATTTGTTGGATTCTTTTATCAGGTTTAGATTAAGTAAGTATTGGATTTTATTTTATCAACTTATACATCTTCCTAATCGACTTATATTGTGTTAAGATTCTCCCCTTTCGATTATTGAGCTGCCGTTTACTCCACGCGATTATGAGCTACAGTAACGTTAGGTAATTTCATATTACGAATTTATTATTCAACTCTAGAGAATGTTAGAGATCTGGATTTCCGGCAATTATGGATTTTTATATGACGATAATAGAAATTGGAATCATTTAGGGTCCACGAATCTATCAAATACGTTGGTCAAAAGTTGTATGGTTCGACAGTGGAACGGGGTATCGAATACTGAGAGCCTGCGCCGCAATGCTACCAGCTGATGTTGAAGCGATTCAAAGGAGAATGGAAAATTTGGTATGACATGTAGATTATCCTATAAGTTCGGTTAGTTCCTCCAAAGGATTTGGATATTTTCTTTTTATTTGGTTCATAATAAACTTTCCTCTACTCTATCAGTGTTTTGTATTTTTAATCTTTTAATTATTTAAGTTAATTTACTTTTATGAGGGAGTCACTTCTGATCGTCAGTTGGGCTTAGTAATAACTACCTTTTATCTATAAGAGATTTTTTGAAAGGGCTCTTCTATCATTCCTACTGGTAAAATATACTCTGGTTTGAAATGTGATTAAATCTACGACTCTACTGGAAGTTCATGGTAATCCGCTAATAATATTTTTAAATTATTGTTCCTCGTCAAAAAGTTCGCATCTGAATTAAATTTATAAAGATAGTTGATTTAATTTTTTAGCAGTGATTTCATTTTTAATTTTTATTCCCGTCACCATTCCCTTTAATAAGCCTTAAACGCATTTTATGTTCATATTATATTTAATGAGTGCCCACTGGACTACTCGGTGTTGTGATTTTAAGCTGTATGTAGATCAATTTAGGTCGAATTTACAGAAATCGAGAAACGAGGAAGTAGCCAAAAGACCCTTTCCTTATTTCTCCTTTCTTCTATACGGGGTAATATTGACGTTCCAATCCCTGCGTTCCGCACGCCGGGTCTTCACGGGCACAGATCATCGGCGATATTCCACACACTTACACGAATCTGAATAATATGTGGATTTTACTAACTTGTGATATGTCTTGGCTGTGGGCCGGAGAAATTTCGACATAAATTAAATAATTAATGAAAACAAACTGATTTTATCTTTTATAAATATTTATTAATATATTAAAAACAATATAACAAATTACTTGCTAAAGCATAAACATCATACAACAAAATACTACTCTCCCCACGCCGACATCCAAGCAGAGCTCTACCGAGGTTGCGAGGACGTGAAGTGGAGAGAGAGTTTCCAAATAAAACTCTCACTCACCTAAAGTAGATTTTAAAATGGTTAAATGATTTCAAACGAGTCAAAAATGATTATTACGCTTAAAAACGATTAAAATTGTGTATAAATGAATCGGTATATATACCTATTTTTTGTCCTTAACCTCGCGTGTTCTTTTTGATTTAGTAAAACAAAATTCGACCTTGGTATTTTCTAATGTATTCTAATCTTAATTTTTATATTTTCTTAATTTAATTTGATAATTTTTTTATTTGAAGTTTTTATTGAATTATTTCTAACTCAAATTCTTTGATTTATAGTTTAATTTTCATGAAATTTTTATTTTTTGTTAAATTATCAAATTTCGGTCGAATTTGTTGGGTTTTCGTGTTATGTCTATATTTATATCGTGCGGATCTTGTTGCATTTTGTTATTATTTTAATTTATTTTTATGTTTATTATTTTATATGTCATTGCTTTTCTCTCATATTTTGTTAGGTTTAATTGATGTTCTCATAGGTTTGATTTTTAAAGCTGCATGTTATATTTGCATGTGCGTTACCGATTCATTTAAACATTTTACAAGGCCGTTTGTGTTCTGGCCCAACACAATTAGGAGTAAAAAGTCTAAAAAAGTGGCTTAGAGTTTGCGTGTGATATTCATCCAAAAGGTCAGTTCAAGATTAAAAAACTATAAAATTAATTTATAAAATTAACTGATTTCAGAATTGTTAGGTAAACTCATCATTTTTCTCAAATGACTACGAAGTTTCGTAATATTATTACAAACGTTTGCAAAAAGAGCACTAATTTTGATTTCTCTCGTTCTAAATGGGAAAGTTAGACGAGAGTGAAGGAAGTCTTACAGGCTTTTAACTTTTGCCAACCGCACAAATTGGAATTAGCTAGCTTTTTCGCATCAATGACAACTTTATTTAAAATTTCATAAGGAATTTGAGTAGTAGGATGTGAGCCTGTCAGATACGAACCCCCCTTTGACTTACGTAATTATTAAATAACATTTGACCTCTACATACACTGTTGCTACCTGGAGATTGACCTCTGTCCACTAGTTGCTACCTAGTAACTGACCAAAGGTTAATGACGTCATGATTACGTCACTTTACCACTGGTCAGTCACGCACTTATTATGTCATTGGTAAGTCGCACATTTATTATGTCACTGGTCACACTTATTACGTCACTGATCACTACTCGGAGACTAGTTACCTAACTCTCATTATGTCACTGGTCACTACTCGGAGACACACTTATTACCTAACTGTTATTATGTCACGTAGTTGTGGACCAACACACCTACCTTCTAGAACCTACCGCTCTTAAACCGTTCACACACACACACATCACACGATCGGCACCCATCCGTACAAATCCGTACCCATCCGTACCCATCCGTACCCATCCGTACCCATCCATACCAATCCGTACCCATCCATACCAATCCATACCCATCCATACCAATCCATACCCATCCATACCAATCCATACCGATCCATACCAATCCATAACAATCCATATCAATCCATATCAATCCATACCTATCCATACCAATCCATACCAATCCATACCCATCCATACCAATCCATATCAATCCATACCCATCCATACCAATCCATACCAATCCATACCAATCCATACCCATCCATACCAATCCATACCCATCCATACCAATCCATACCAATCCGTACCCATCCATACCAATCCATACCCATCCATACCAATCCATAGCAATCCATACCAATCCATACCAATCCATATCCATTCATACCCATCCATACCAATCCATATCAATCCATACCCATCCATACCCATCCATACCCATCCATACCAATCCATACCCATCCATACCAATCCATACCAATCCATACCAATCCGTACCTATCCGTACCCATCCATACCAATCCATATCAATCCATACCCATCCATACCCATCCATACCCATCCATACCCATCCATACCCATCCATACCAATCCATACCAATCCATACCAATCCATACCAATCCATACCAATCCATACCAATCCATACCAATCCATATCAATCCATATCAATCCATACCCATCCATACCAATCCATACCAATCCATACCCATCCATACCAATCCATACCGATTCATACCAATCCGAAAAATCACTCACTAGTACTATTGGTATTATTATCATACTTTTTACTTCATATAAATGTAAGAGTTTCATTTACCTCATAGATTCATGTTACTTGCATGTGATATATTAAAAAATTATATTTACATGAAATTTATCACTATGGATTGGAATTTTGATCAATTCTAGTATGTTTTACAAGTTGGAATATCGAGTTTAGATGTAGTAAGTTACTTGGGGAAATATTGAGTGAGAAATTTAATCGATTAATTATGAGGTAATAATAATTTGGATATCATTTTATACAGTGTTAAAAGAAATTAATCAAAGGTAAATATTGAGTAGAAATAATCATTTAATGTTACATTTTACATGAAAATTATCAGTAATATATCAATTTTAAGGAGGAAATTATGGTTAAATATAAAGTATGTGCAGATAAATATCGGGTTTTTAATGAAAATGATTAGTAATATATGAATTTCAAGGGATAAATTATGGCTAAATGTTGAGAATGTGTCGATAAATATAGGGTTTTAATGAAAATGATCAAAATTCCAATCCATAGTGATAAATCTAACCTTTCCATTATATCTAACACTCTGAAATATTCATACGTTGGAATACTCTATCTAAAATTGTTAGAGTTCTCTTAAAAGTTTACATCAAATTCTCAATAAATTCTTCAATTGACATTCGATTAGATATAAAATTCAATAAAACTATATCGAGAATCCTAAATTTAAACTAAAATATTTAACAGGCTCTATATTATTATATAATATATGATAAATTAATATACTAGCCATTATTCAATACCTTATTACAAGTTTTAGTATAATTAAACACAATTTCCATATTGAAGCCAATTTACCGATAAAAAAATATTTAATCGAATATCAAAAGTTGATAACTAACTCTTAAATAACCAAAAAAGTAGTATTTTCAAATTGAATACTAAATTAATTCTGAAACATAATTTCTTAATAGTTTTAATATCAAAATTTTGGTTCATTTAATTTTCTTAATCAAATTTTCATTCTAAATGATTACACAAATTTCAAATAATTTTAAATAATTTTATGGGTACATATACGCAAATGACACTTATTTAGAAATAACTTTATAACAAATCATGTAATAGTTTATTCATAAATTTATCGAAAAGTATTATAATATACCTAGTTTGAATCATAAATTATTGAAATATTTAATAGGTATCACATGATGTATTTTTAATGGTTATTTAATCAATTTTTGGTTACATAAAGCTTTAATGTTCGAAATTAATTAGCATGTTGTTAATGAATGTAAATAGAATTTTACATTTTGATATCAACATTAGTATTTAGATCAAAGCTCTTATTACAAACAAAAGTTTATTTAGATATCAATAGTATCCACATGACTGATATTGACAATGTAATACATGTTTGTAATAAATTTACGCGTGAAAAATTGTCTTTTTAATTGGTGTGTAAGTTAAATTATTATCAATAGCATTATTATTAGCATTAATTAATCCAGTATGCGTGAATTTTTAAAAAATATTGATATAAAACTCATGGATCGATTATTCTTTATCAATTTATATAGTGAGCCCAGTGACTTTCATTTGTAAACCCAGTGACTTATTTTCATAAAAACACTAAAATAGTTGTTACAACGAATTTAGTTGATGGTATCGCTAATAATATATAGAGTCAAATGAACTTGTAAATTAGTATCCGACTAACTTGGTGAATTATTATCAAAATATTGAATTTTTATTAGAAACAGTATATTTGCTATAAATTTATAGAATTTTGTTAAGTATTTACACGTAAATAATCCTATGATGGGTTATTTTCATAAACTTTATAAATCCAATGTTTAAATCCTATCTTGAATGAGTTATTTTACAAAATTCTTACATCAGTGGTGTCGGTAATAATTCGTCGTGGGGTTCAACTCCTAAAGTGGGCGAATTATTTTTTATTTTAAAAATTAAATTTTTTAATAGAATATAAATCTTTATATTTTATTTGATGTAAATTTTATAGAAATTGGTAAAGTAAATCTTGTATAATTTAAATTTTTACATTTAGTTAAGTTGAAATTTTAAACTTGTTGAATTATTTTCTTAAAATATTGTAATCCAGTGTTCAAATTTAAGTTTTGAGTGACTTATTTTTAATTAAATAAGCTATCAATATACTATTATGATTTTAAACTTAAATTTTCATGAAAATTATTAAAGTTTTATGATTATTTTGATAAAATTGTTAGGTAATATACTACTAAGAAAATAGTCAGTAAGCTAAAGCATTTAGGATTGAAAATTTATTTTTAAGACGAGTTTGATGTTAATTTATTCTGTTTAATGATTATTTTATAATTTTTTATGTAATAATATAATTAACAATTGAAAATTTCATGTAAATATAATTTTTTAATATATCACATGCAACTAACATGAATCTATGAGGTAAACGAAACTCTTACATTTAAATAAAAAAAAATCACCAATAGTACTAGTGAGTGATTTTGCGGATTGGTATGGATTGGTATGGATGGGTATGGATGGGTATGGATGGGTATGGATTGTTATGGATGGGTATGGATGGGTATGGATGGGTATGGATTGTTATGGATGGGTATGGATGGGTATGGATGGGTATGGATGGGTATGGATGGGTATGGATGGGTATGGATTGTTATGGATGGGTATGGATGGGTATGGATGGGTATGGATGGGTATGGATGGGTATGGATGGGTATGGATTGGTATGGATGGGTATGGATGGGTATGGATGGGTATGGATTGGTATGGATTGGTATGGATGGGTATGGATTGGTATGGATGGGTATGGATTGGTATGGATTGGTATGGATGGGTATGGATGGGTATGGATTGGTATGGATTGGTATGGATTGGTATGGATTGGTATGGATTGGTATGGATTGGTATGGATGGGTATGGATTGGTATGGATGGGTATGAATGGGTATGGATGGCAATAACTCAAGTAAATTGCGTGGCTATCTGAGAAGAATTTTGAACTTGCCGCACAATTCTGAGACAGTTTATTTATACAACTCAACTGAAAATGGTGGAGCTTCGTGTGTCGATTTGCTTGATGAATATCATACTCAAACAATTGTGCACTTTTTCCTACTCTTTACTTCCATTTGCGATTACTCGAGAAAAGTTAATATTGACTCTCTAACTTTTGTAACGGGTCCTCGTCTTGAAATCAAAGAGCCTACATTACAACAAAGTTTTGATTGGATTAATGATGCTGAAACTAAATTGAACCATAGTGGAAAGAAAATAAGATTTCAACGTGCACGTACTTCAATAATTTACTTTAAAAGAGAACACTCAATTTCCGTATCGTTTCATATTGTCAAAGGGCAAGTTTCTTTATATCTGATAACAAAGAGTCATGGAACTTTCATACTTACGACTAAGTTTCGAAAAGCAATTTCTAATATAATTCACTCTGCATTGCACGACTCATATATGCAAAAGTGGCAACTAAGCAATAAAAGCGACATGATTACAGCGATTTTAAAATTATCTCCTCAAATAAATAAAGCGATTTTTAAAAGCAAACGTGGAGAATTGGCATCGGACTTTGTACATCGAGCGCGAACTAATACACTTAATATCAATGCAAAGCCTAATAGAAAAGGGGATTCTAGACTTTGTAGACGTTGTGAGAAAGAGGATGAAACTATGTCTCATACCTTACAGTCATGTATGATTCCCCAAATACTGACATTAGAGAGACACAATGAATGTATAAAGATAATAACGAATAATCCAAAAAATTCTAATTTTATTGTCGTGGTTGATCATTCTTGTTCTCTTGTCCTGAATTCTAAACAACGCGTCGATCTTATAATAACTGATACTGAAAGAAAAATAATATTCATGATTGATATTAAGTGTCCAATGCATTCTGTTTCACATTTTGAGTTGACTGATAGGGCAAATATTGAGAAATATAGCTTGCTTCAGAGTGAATTACAGGTAGCCAAACCTGATTATCAGGTAGAGCTTTATACTTGTATTATTGAAGCATTAGGCTTGATTCCTCCATCAACTTATGATCTGATTTGTAAACTTGGCATTGAACCACTTCAAACAGAAGGTCTGCTAAAAGAATGTGCAATGAGCAATATCCTGCACTCAGCTAAAATATGGTATTACTATTTGCACGGCATTCTACTAGACTTCTTCAATTAATTTAAAATTATGGATATTTAAACTAACCCAAACTTTTTCATTGAGATCAGAATTATTTTTTTTATTTAAATGATTCAGACTACATTCGTAATTTATCTTTAAATTCAATATTATTAACCTGACTTTTGCCTTTGTAAAAGTCATAATTGAATTTATAAAACTTAGAAAATAAAATCAGAGCTTAGTTATAAGTATTTATTACTGCATAATTTATATTTGCAATGCCGGATGACGACGCCGATGAATCCTCATATCAGATCAAGCAAAAGAAAATTCAGAAGACGCCAATTGCAGAAGAGACTGATTGATCAAATACTTGATAACTTACATTTGAATTCATCTTTCTCTACTACGATTGCAGCTTCATGTTGAGAATATTCTTTTCACTGAAATAAACTTGTTATATTTAATAAAATTTTAAATAGTACTAGTGAGTGATTTTGTTAAGTCTACTTAGTCGTAGATGGGTGCTGATCGGTACGGATCGGTGTGTATGTGTGTGATATGTATTTTCCGGAATGTTCTAGAATGTGTGTATGTGTGTGCAGGAATTCAGAAAGTTAGGTTCCAGAAGGTAGATGTGTGGCAGATGGTAGGTGAATGGAAGGATCCATAAGTTTGTTGTGTTGGAGGTTCTAGAATGTAGGTGCGTCGAAGTTGGTAGGTGTGTGTACATTTGCGCATCAAGATGTGCTGGTCCACAACTACGTGACATAATAAGTGTGAATAATATTAGGAAGTCGGTGTGTATAGTAAGTGTGTCTCCAGGTAGTGACTGACCAGTGGACACGTGACATAATCGTGCGATCACCTGGTAACAGTGGACAAAGTCAATTACTAAGTAGCAACCATGTGGACAGAGGTCAATCTCCAGGTAGGTACAGCTCAGATATTACATAATATTACGTAAGTATAAAGGGGGTTTGTATCTGACGGACTCACATCACACTACTACTTCCGATGTAAATTCTGGTGCAGGTAAGTCTTGGATACTAAGTCCAAGAATGACTCCATAGACATTTCTGAACAGTTTCGACAACATTCAGTTTAATAATATTTTCTGGCATCAAAATATAGATTTGGAGACATTACAAATTTTCTTTGTAAAATGTGTGTTTATGTCCAATATCAGTGCATCAAGTAAAGAGATGTAAATTGATCGCCTGTAATATTCTTACAATGTATCCGAAGGTATATTCTCCTAGCATGTCTGTCGTTGCACTATTGTTTTCTAGTTAAAACTACCATCTTTTTCAATTATTGTTTTTTCTGCTGATCTAAAAATTTCAGCAAACATTTCTTCGCAGTTTTCACTTTTTTGTTTTAAAACAATCAACAGGTCTTTAATGCAATTTTTTACTTCATATAAATCAAAACTTTTCTTTTGAAACAATTAACTGAGGCCATTTGTTAGAAAGAACACATGCACAGCCCAGCCTAAAGACACAGTAAAATCACTTTCTCTAATTGATGATAATAAAGTTCTTGCTTTTGATGAAGTTGTTCTGTCATTTAATTTAGATATATTTATAGATATATATATATATATATATATATATATATATATATATATATAGATATATATATATATCCAGTGCGTCAATTATTAGTGGAAGTTCAACACTAAACGTCAGCAAACATATCATCTAACACAGCATGTTGTTTGAAAATGGAAGTAAATTAGGCTTATTAAGTAGATTGTTTAAAAGTAATATGAAATTTAATAAAATTGTCTGGTGCGAATTTTAAATCGGACTATTGGGATACCTGTATATGACATCATTGCCTAAATCCCCCCCCCCCTTTAATAGATGGTCTGGATCCGCGACTATGTATAAATGATAGTTATTAATTTAACAAAATTAGATAATTTAAACATATGTTAATTTAAAGTTTAATTTATGTTAATTTTAAAGTTAATTTAATTTAAAATTAATTTAGTTAATTTTGAAATAAATTTAATTTATATACAATGTTTTCATTAATAGTTAATTTATAAGTTAATTTTGTCTTAAAGTACGTTATATGTGTATAAATTTCTAATTGGGGTTCAGGTGAATAAATTTGTACAATGTGTGTAAATTTATGGATAAATTGATAAAAGCTCGGTACCGGATGAGTATCAGTGGATAAATTGGTACTGGGTGAACAATGGTGGGTAAAGAGGTATAATGTGAGTCGAATGGTGAGCAAAGTAAATTGGAGTATTTTTATGGTGAAATACTAATGTTAGGGTTAAAAACAATGTAGTTCGGTACTGTATTACTTTATCTGACAAATAATTATGTAATCATATAATTTTGACATAAATACATGTAATATTAATATGATGATGTAACAAGCACACAGTGATCAATCAAAACCATCCATTATTAATTCATTTTGATTGCGAGTGAGTTTTAAAAATATTGTTAAACAAGTGAAAAAATCAAGGAAAATGTATCATAAATGATCCAATTATGATATCATATCCAATTGACTTTTTACATGAAAACAGGACAATCATATATTCAAAGAGATATTCAGACTACAGTGGCATTTGTGAAAAAGATTTTTAACTAATGAGTTATTATGGGTTATTTATCACATATTCCTAGGCCAAGTACACAATAACTACTACCAAGGTACATTTAACAGTTTTACTCAATGTTATTCATGAGTGTATGATATGAAAACATGGGTATATTTATTGTTGATAATTATTTTACGTATTTTCTTATTAAATTTGTGAGCAGTCATCAACATTTTTTGTATGAAAAAAAAATTATGAATTTTCATTACAGAGAATATAAAAAAATTTAAATGGTATGAAAATTATCTCAAATTATGATGCTAAAAACATTTTTGTATTTTTTTATAATTGACTTTATTTATGATTAAATCACCTGTCATCTGTTCGGCTCTAGAAAACAGATCGATCAAGAATGATTTTTTTATATTTTGTTATACTTGTTACTATTAGTATGTAGTGTTGTCTTTAAGTTACTAATGAAAGTTCGTCGTTAGCTTAATTTGATGTGTTTAGTAACTTATTTATGCCAACTCTGCAAAAAAATAAACGATTGACTTTTTCTTTGCATAAAAAAGTACTCAGACGTTTTTAAAAAGTATTTTATTTTTTGAAAAAACGCGTTTCTACTGTTGGGCCAGAACGTAAACGGCCTTGAAAAATGTTTAAATGGATCAGAAACACACACGCAGATACAACACGCAATTTAAAATAAACCTGAAAAACACCAAATAAACCATATAAAATCTAAGAAATAAAAGAATTAAATATAAATTAATAAACATAAAAATAAAATAAAATATTAACAAAATGCACCAAGATCCGCACGATACCTACACAGATACAACAAGAAAACACGACAAATTCGAAGAAATTAGAAAAATCAATTAAAGTTCATTAAAGTGAAATTTAAATCGAAAATTCGAATTAGCAATAATTCAATAAAGATTCAAAATAAAAAATTATAAAAATAAATCGAAAAATAATAAAAATAAATAATAGAATTTGCTAGAAAAGAACAAGGTCGAATTTTGTTTTACTGCATCAAATTTCACACGTCACACAAATAGGTATAAATACTGATCCATTTTCACATTTAACTTAGCCAAAAACCATTTTTGAAAACTAACCATTTGTTGAAATTGTTAAAACCGTTTTCGGAACAACCATTTTCAAATCTTGAATTAACTTTTAGACGTATTTGGAAACCTTTTTTAGGTAAGAAGCATATTGGTTGGAACCCTCTTTCAACATCACGTCCTTGCATCTCAATGGAGCTCTGCTCGGCGTTGATGTGGGGAGAGAGGTATTTATGTCGTTTTATGCTCCATTTTATGATTTGATGTTTTTATGGAATGGTTGAAGGGGTAAATTTATTTGTTTTATAATTAATAAACTTTATTAATATGTATAACTTAATTTATATGTCTTTATAAATTATAAATTTTGAATGTCGAAATTTTTCCGGCCCACAGCCGACACATCACGCAAGTTAGTAAAATCAACATAGTGCAAATGCATGTAAGTGCGTGGAAAATCGCCAATGATATGCACCCGTGAAGACTCAGCGTGCGCAACGCAGCGGTCGGAACGTAAATATTTATCCCTATAGATGAAGCGAGAAATAAGGAAGAAGTCTCTGGCTGCTTCCTCGTTTCTCAATTCTGTAAAATCGACCTAAAATTATCTTACAAACGGCTTAAAATCACCACACCGAGTAGTCCAGTGGGCACTCAATAAATATAATATGAACATACTATGCCTTAAGGTCTATTAAAGGAAAAGGGCACGGGGACAACGTAAATTGAAATTGCTGATATAACCACTTTCGTGTCAATGCCATAAAATGAATTTAATAAAGTTATGATTAATAGGAAATAAAATCTTATTTGTAAAGTGATTTAATATAGTTTAGGAGGGATAAAAGAAGAATCTTGTTTGTAACGAAAAATTAGTAAAGTTTAATAAAGAGTAAAACCTTGTTTGTAAAGTAAATCTAATAAAGTTCCGATTAATAACCAAATGAGATCT
Source organism: Schmidtea mediterranea (assembly GCA_022537955.1). Lineage (NCBI taxonomy): Eukaryota > Metazoa > Platyhelminthes > Tricladida > Dugesiidae > Schmidtea > Schmidtea mediterranea. The sequence continues at coordinate 218,175,309 of CM039679.1, read as the reverse complement.
TATTTGTAAAGCAAGTAAAGTTTATGATTAACACGAAAATAATGTCTTGTTGGTGAAGTAAATCTGATACAGTTGACGATTAATAGGGAATTAAAATCGTATCTACAAAGTAAATTTGCTAAAGTATATGATTAACCACAAATCGAGATCATGTCTGTAAGGTAGATAAAGTTTACGATCAGCAATAAATTAAACTCTATTAGTAAAGCGAAATAAATGAAGTTTATGATTAACAACAAATAAGAAACTCCTGTTCGTAAAGTAAATTCGGTAAAATTTGTGATCAGCAATAAGATGAAACCTTATTTAGATAGATTCGACCAGATTTCGTGATTAGCCACAAATCAAAGTACGTTGTAATTAAGTAAAGTTTAAAGAATTTCCAATAAATTAGAACCACGTTCTAAATAATTTAATTGAAGTTTATAACGACTAATGAGCTATGACCATGCAGTAATGAATTAGACAGAGATTTTCCGAATTAACTCAAAGGAATAAAGTTAGGTGTGAACTAAATTATGATTCAACTGAGATTTAATAAACCGAGTAGCAAGACGCTAATTCGAGAAATATAATAACAAACAGATGACCGGTGATGAATAAATAGTTATTAGATAAGGGTAAGTCTCGACCCAAGAGATCGTATTAGAAATAATATTACTAGTTTCCTTAACCAAATTTTCATGCTGCGTTCCGAGGAGGCTAAAATAATCTCTCAACAAGGGAGGCACCGAGCTAACCGAAACCAATTGCTTTATCAAACGAGATGACATAGACGTGGCGAATTCAACTTGACAATACTCTCTAAATCGATAACCAGATAAAAGCCCCAGGTTAATCAGATGTAACATGAACCGTAAACCAAACCGCCATAAAATCTAAGCAATTAGTAAAATAGTAAAAATCCATTTTTACTTTACGAAAAGTCGACTTTTAAAAATGTTTTATTAACAACAGTACACTGAAAAAACTCACCAAAGTTCGATAATATTATAAACATCCTGACAAAATGATGAGAAGACCCTCCGTTCGAAGGAAATAATAAATTCCAGAGGCATGGGTAGCATAGTATTGCGAAGGGATCCCCGAACGCTACGACGAGTGGCAGAATTGTCCGTAAATAAACCGATTTGAGTGTGCGAATAAGCATAGCCATTAATAATTCCGAGACGATCAAATTAACTTAGTTAGACATATCAGTCGACTTAATTAGCATAATCAAAACATCACGACGAAATTTGTACTTCTAAAGTTGACTAACTAATGAATACCCGTTCGATCGCCAACATAAAACACACTGATAAACATTTCCATTATCATGCGCTAGAAGTGACCAATTTAAACCCCCACATAAATTAAATTGGGCGACTAATCCTCACCATATCCCAGAGCGGATGGCGACACTCCCTTTATCAACATATGCTATTTTCGATACCCATTAAAGGCCCACCAATAAACCGAGTCCAGAAGAACCCCAATGCTAGCCGCTAAACACGCCAAATCTTGGATCCATATACATAAACGCGCTTTAACCGATATAGCGAAAACCTTTCCTCATAATGTTATTTTCCTAAATTAATTCCCCATTGTTGCAGAACATGTCCAGCAATCAGACCACCGCTCAATCAACTGGGAAAAAGCGCTCGAGAGTGATACTTCGAGCCACAGACGCAATAGAAGGACCCCGGTCACAGTGGCCATATTCTATCCCCCGGAAAGCACGGGACCCGAGCAGTAACCCTCTCGAACCAGAGAGTCAACAATATCCAGCCGCCGAAATCTTTGCTAATGCGCAGGAACTCCTCACCCAGTGGGAGCGGGTGCAGGAGCGGGTGGATTTGCAGGTAGTCAAGGCAAGGATGTACCTTGCAAATGTGATGGAGGACATCCTTGCCGGGCGAATTGCAGTCGCCTATCCACACCGTCCAGTTCGAGATACCAGGCGCCCATACACGGTAGAAGCCCTCAAGCGCAGCCTAGAGCGGTATGGCCCGGATAACTAAGATAACCAAAACAACCCAGTGTAGTAGTTGATCAATAATAATTAGAAATTTACGTGTTCCTTTTTTCTCTCTCATGTAATTGAAATGAACTTCTGATTTGTTTGATAAATTTAAGGATTAGACTAGTTATAAAGTGAAGTTGTAACCACCCATTTAATTACAGTGATGTCCTCTCTAAAGATCCTGCAAGCCGAACTAGACCGCGCAGGGCGGACAAATGCAGAGTTACTCGGCCAGGTCCTGCAATTAACTCGCGAGGTCCAGCAGGTCAAGGCTACCTGCTTAGACCCGAAACGGACAAAGCTGCTCTATCAACGGCTCACCGCGGCTCAAAAAGGCTGGGCCGAAGAACGCCAGCTCAATCGGAGTCTGCGCACACAAGTCAGGGGTCTAGAGGTTGCCCTAGCAGCCTGTCGGGAAGGGGAAGCGGTGACGTATCCGCTCATCTTCGCCCCTTCCCAACTACCGAGTCAACGCAGTGCCGCACCAAGCTCCGAGGCGCCAGCCATTCGATCGACCATTCGCCGGCCGGGACGCAAGGAACGGGCTCGACGCCGAGCCGCACAAGCATCAATGTCGTCAAACCTAACTTATCATTGATATTCATGTCCTTGGATTGTTAAATAAATTAGTTCTCACGTATTCAACCATAGTGGTAGACTCGAAATCATCAACATTAGTCGGCCTAAATTTAATTCGCATTCTGCGTAAGGGACCGAGCAAAGCGAGCATAGGTCTTCTATCGACAGCTCGTGAACCCGAGGATTGTCCGAGCAACTATAGTACTAGCACATGGTACTCAATTTTTGCGGGCAACCAACCACTTGAACACATTACCAACGTTGTCTAGCAACGGGTGCCAAGTGGCGATCAGTAACATTTTGTATGACGTTACTAGGGTCACCAGGAGGATAAGCAAGATTTGAAACCCTGTAACCCACCACTACCATTTTTTTAAATTAGAATTTTAACGTTTGTAACACCCCTATTTCAAAGTATACTTTCTTGTTATTTTACGCACGTGCCTTTCAATGACTTCGACAAATTAAACGTTTTTTGACTAGTGGCGGTTCTTTTACATGTTTTCAATGAATTTGATATTTAATTGAGCTTAAATTGACAATAAACTTTCTGGCGGAACTTCTTCAAATGCATTTATAAGCTTATCTGTTGTTACGGAACGTTTACAGTTATATAAGTTATGGAAATTCAAAATGGGGATGAATAATTCATATACGGAACTAAAAGGTTGTAATTACGATAAAGAAGTGACTAGGAAAAAAGTTATATTTTTAATTGAATGCGATGAAAATATATGTTAAATATAAAACAAGAAATTGATTTAACAAATGAAAATAAAGGAAAATTGAAAATATATCAGTAGTCCAAAACATAAAATATTTTCTTGGAATTATTACATAATATAAAGTACTTGTAAAAAATTATTTTATGAAGTAAAAATAAAACAATAAATATTGCCAATTGTAAAAATTTTGTAAACCTTAAAATATTTTATAATTATAATGCAAAAGTTAATTAAGAATATTTTAGATTTTTTTTCATTTGAAATTATACATAAAATTTTAATATCGTATTTCAAATTATTTAATATTTATTTGTAATTTTTAAATATAAATAATTTAGAAATTTAAAAATCATTTAATAATAATATATTTGCAAATTAGATAAATTTTAGTATCATATTATCATTTTATTATACAAAATAAGAAATAATTTTTTTTAATAAATAGAAGTTTTGGAATTTAATTAATTTTTTGAATTTAAAATTTTTATAATTAATTAAAAAACGAAATTTAAAATTTAAAATTAGATATGACATTAAACGTTTAGTGATTATAAATTCCAAAAAAATAAAAATTTAAAACATTCGAATTGAAAATATGTATTTCATCAAAATTAAAATACCAATTTTTACAAACAGGTAAAAAAGCTTTTTCGGTGTCAAAATATAAACGCTTCTCAAAGGGACGCCGAATAATTTATATCTCGGTAAAAATTCAAATATAAGAAGAATCTGGCACACAGGATTAAGTTATTAAAAAACCATAAATCAAATAGGATTAATGTGATGAGAAAAGTTTGATATTTGAACGAGAGCACTATAATATTTAATTGAAACAAACAATTTAATTATTAGTCAAACAAATTTATAATATTATATTTATAATATTATAACATTTTTCGATGTGCGATGTGTGTCTCCCGTGACGGATTGACAGTTTGCAATATTTATAAACACAGTGAATGTGACAATTTGATTTTAGTAAAATATAAATTCAAACTATTTACATTCATTGAAACGATTCATTTGTCTGAGATCGTTCTGAAGTATTATTTAACCAAATTTGCTCTTGCTAAAAATATATTAAATAAATAAAAGTAAAATTTTCTAACAAAAACAATACTAATGCTAAATCATTAAATTAGATGACAAATGTTAATAAATTTGCATTTTATCATATTCCGATTTATCGTGTTTTTATTTACAGCTAGAATTTATTAGTTTTTTGTATTTCCTGATTTCAATTACAAGCTTCAGTTTCCGCAATGACGGATAATCTACGTTTTATTGCAATTATATGTCTTTATGCTTTTCGTATTTTGTTTTATTTATTCATTTGTAAAAATACGAAATCAGTATTTTTATATTATCGGGAATCCAGAGCAAAAAACTGTAATTTTAGATAATTTTTACCACATTGCATAATTTATTCAATTTTGACAAATAGTTCTATTGAAGCTTATTTATGTTTATATATTATTTATATATTTTATGTTTATATATTATTTATTATTAATTTTAAATATTCAAAATTTAAATTTATTTGAGAAATGTCATTTGAAATTATAAAACAAGATTGAAGTCAAAATTAACTTATTACTTTTCTTAACAATACTTATCAGTTTAATATATTGCTATTTCAACATTCAAATTTACGCCAAGTAATTTTGTTGAAAATGTTATATTTGTTTTAATTGTTACAACTCATTGATTATTTATAGTGTGGTGTTAGCACTTTTTTTTATCATCAACTTCATTCTTTTTATTATTAAACAACTTTCCTTCGATTTAGATTCCAAATTCTTTATAAATTGATTTACATTTATTTCTACTAGAAAGTTTGTCAAAAATTCGAAATATAACTATTAAAATTATAAAAAAATTTTATCATTTTTATTTTAAACAGACCAATTTGAAAATAAATAGATAAATAAAATACTTTAAAATTAAGTGATAAATAGTAATAATAATCTGGAAACCAATTTTTAAATACTGCAGCTTAAGTTATTGTTTTTTCTAGACTGTCTTGATTCTTATTGGTTAATAATTTTTGTATTTATGGAATACCTCAAAAAGATTTAATATAAAAAATGTTTATTTTATTACAATAATATTTTAATAAATGATTAATTTTTTTAAGCAGTTTTCTAAAAAAAGAATTTATGAATAATAATTCATACAACATAGAATACAAAAATACATAGTTATGATATTTATTTTTTTATTAAATTCTTGCTAGGATAGATGGGCTCACAATAGTCCTGTATAAATTCCAGAAAAATTTTAAAATTTCAAATATGTTTGCTAATTAGAATTTTTTTTTTAAATTAAAAAAAATCTTTGTTGACGATAATAAATTTAATCACATTTTCAAAATCTTTTCAAAAAAAGAAAATTTTTTTTAACAAAACAAACACTTGAATTATTTTTATAATAATACCACTTAATACACTAAATAATATATTGATAATTTTAATATATTAAATAAAAAATTGACGGTAGTTTTTAGTGATTGGCTTTTTTTCGAGAATATTATGTTTAAATCCACTAAAAGTCAAAAAACGTGAAAATTTGAATTCAAATTTGAATTCGGTTCAATTAATCCTAATCAACCTTTCTCTTTGTTCTTCGCTGTAGTGACCTAGATTTTTTGGAAACCAGTCTAAATAACTGTAAAACAAGTGCATGTTTTTGATTATTTTAAATCCTGAGATCGTGCTTTTCACCAATACATCGTAACTATCAACTCAATAATTTCCCAAGAAATTCTTAACAACTGTTATGGAACTGTGCAAAGCAGAAGCCTAACCACCATTCATGGAAGTAATGAAATCGAGATCATTGAGGAGGTTGCAAGTTTAAGGACAGTCGAATACTCTTGCCTTCAATTTTCCATTATCCATTCATCTTTTTTCAAAAACGTTTCGATTCAAAAAATAAAATAATATTTAATTGTTTCACTCTAAAATGAGTATTTAAAACTCATTTATTTTTCAATTAAAACAACTGAAGTTATTGATTAATTTTTAAATTAACGAAAACTTTCAATTATTTGTTTGATTACTTTGCTATGAAATTAATGTCAAAATTTCAGTTTCTAAATTCCATTGTAATTAATATTCTTTTTGTTTCTATTAGCAACCGTTTTCTTGTTTAATTTATTAGAAAAGTGGCATAAACACAGTTGTTTATGATCCAATAAATAAACACACGAATACTTTAGGACATTTATATTTCTTTGCTAGAATTTATATAATAGTTTACTAATTTTTGCACTGTATAAACTAATTTTCTATTTAATTTTATTTCTTATCTTAATTAAATGTTTTTCTTTGTTTAAATGTCTAAAATCCTCGGAATATTTTTAGTTATTATTATTTAATTATTTAATATAATTTAACATTTATTTAACATATTTTATAAAATTACCGAAATGAATTAACAACCAGCAAATACAGGAGTTTTTCGACTATTTGTATGAAGGTGATATTTAATAATCTTTTTTTTATTTAATATTTTAATTTGGTTATATTAATTATATATTTTAGTTATTAATAACTATTTAACAAGTTCAATGTCATGAACATCACTGGCAATATCAGTTTGTATTTTGAAGCACTTAATAATTTAATATGTATGCACTGAATGAATGGCTTTAATTTATTTTGGCACGTTAATAGAACATACGAAAATAAATATAAACATTTTCTAATATGGTGGCGTTTAACGTTTGTTGGGCTATAAGCCACCATTAAAACAAAACAAAATGACTAGAAAAAGTCATGTCGAAAAATTGTGAGAATGGTTATTTGTAATACAAGCACGCACCGCAAACAGAAATTAAAAATATAATAAAAACATTAAATAAAACAAAATAAAAAATAACATAATTAATTAAAACAAATAATTAATAAATTTTGCACGAAAAATACATGGAAAAATAAAGTGAAAATACAAAACCGCCAAAACCTTACAAAATAAGGTTTAGAAAATACACAGGCGGAGGAGGCGACCAGAATAAGAATCAGCAAAAAATAAAAATGAAAATCTAATAAAATTAATATTAAAAAAATTAAGAAAAATAAATAACAAAAGAGAAAAATATAAAATTAAATAAAAGCCATCAAAAAACCAGGAAAAATGGCCAAAAAAGATTCGAAATTAGCTGATTGGTCGCACACACGCACGAAAACAGTATAAATACAATAGCCATTGTCACAATTATTAACCTTTAAAATTTTTATTTTATCTTAATTTGAAATTTTGAAATTCGCACTTTAGTCGTAAGTAATTTTTGTTCATTGTATTTGTTATGTGAATATATTTTTATGCACTTTAATTGTTTTATTATCATGGATGGCCGCGATACTTTTTAGTATCTGCGACAGGTCCCCCTAAATTTAATTTTATATATTAATGTATTAATTGTGGAGAATGGCAAAGTAATATTCGATTCCGGCCGTTAAGTTGGCAGGACGTCGACGTGTTACTTAGTCACAAACCACCCTTCGGTGTCTGCCTAGTCTGGTCAGGTCTCGTTACACTGATCACGGGGTAGGACACCGTCGTAATTCACCGAGGCGGCCATTTTCAATGTTGGTCGGAGCGGTACGAGTAAAATGCGGGTAGATCGCCATACCTAGGGGGTTGACATTTGTAAGATGTCTAAGTAGGGATATAATGATTTTTTTTTGTTGTTTAAAAAATGCCTGTCGAGAAGTCGATTTTAACAAAGGGGACGACTAGGGTTAAGTATAGGAATAAACGCATAACACAATAAACCAAAATGAATTTAACAAAACGAAAAGATTTAAAAATATTTTAACGTGAATCGAAATGACCAGAGCATCAATATCTTTCATTTTTCTCTTTACCGAATTATTTTCCGCAGCCCAACACTAGATGTTTACGCGAAAATCGGCATTGTAGAAAGTAATATTAAATATGAGTTTGGTGTAGGAATGTGTGATGCGATTTTCAAATTAATATTCTCCTTTATTATCCTTATTGTTAAATTGATAAAAATTTTCTTTTTACTGAATTATTCCCCCTCATTTTCTTTTATAAATTTTTAAAGATCTTCGACAACATGCAGCCAGGATATAAAATCCCGAAATTAACGTCACGGAGATCGGAAACATCTAACTCACCAATTCCCAACAACGATGACAAATCTCACCAGGAATGCCGAAGGAAATATAACCAGCTGGTCATAGAGCACGAACGCACGCTCGGTACGTGGTTCGCCCCTGAGGCTGTGAAAGCCCTCCACAACCAAATTCACCGACTCACCAGGTGTCGCGAGGATCTCATTGCCGAGACCCGAGCGCAACGGATCGTAATCAACAACCAGAGCGCCGTTCTAACCGCCTCTTTCAATGAAACGGAACTGAAAAAACGATTGGCCGGCCGCGATCTGGCGATTAAACTGAACATAATTCCGGCAGAACACGTACCCGAAACGGCCACAGCTGGCCCTCCGCAAATGCCAAAAATTAGTAAGAAACATAACCCCAGTAAAAACCGGCGTCGCCGTGAACGACGTCGGGCTGAGGGAGTCACCCTGCTAAAAAATGCAGCCCAGACACTGGAAGAAGCGGCGATGCTAGTCGCCGAACAACAAGCACAACTAACGAGGAAGATCGAAAGCCTGCCAGAAACGATCGAATCTGGGGAAGTTGCCAGTCAAATCTGTGCCGGCGAACCGGACGAAAATCACAAGCCAGCCACTTCAATCAGTTATTGGACGACGAATTTGGGGACGAGCTCTGTCACTCGGTTCCCCAAGTCGGATCCAATGAACTAAGGATCAATAAGAAGCGAAGATTTCCCGTCGACATCGACGAATAGAAGCCGATTCTTGTGGATAATCAAGTTTCGCGTCGACAAACTGATTAACGATTATTTATGACTAATTATATTCTATTTTTATTTTTCGTTTATTTTCTTTTTTGTTGTTAATTGTAAAATGGAATTTTTATTTGTTAAATTTCTTAAATAATGTTTCAATATGTTTGACATAGATGAGAAAAAGATGTATGAAGGTTTGCCTGAACATTACATAAGATTGGTGAAGCTTGATGTATGTGAATAAGATGATTGGAAAGTTGTATGTAATTTAAAATATTGAAAATTGAAATAACTAAGATTATTGAAAAATTGATTTTAAACCTTTAAAAAAGGGATATGTTGAAAACGAAAGTTTAAATATGAATAAGGGAAAGATTGTGTATGCTAATGTGAGTTTATTTTCCTTTAAAAACGCTTAGGAGATCTTCTCCAACTTAAAAACAGCTGATTTAACAGCAAATAGCAATTAATTATTTAATAATTTAAATTTTGGCCAATTACTTAAGGAAAAGATTTTCCAAATTAAAACAAAACTCGAGGTTAGCAATAGTCTTCGCATTCTAATAATTAGTTCAGCAATAAATCGGAAATTTTAGATAATTTAAGGATCATAATTTTTCAAAAGCTGTTAATCCAATTTTCCCTTGGAAAATATTCTATACTTTAGAAGTTAAAGTTAATTTACTAATTATTTAAATTTAATGTTAATCAAATTTAACGAACCAAAGATAGATAGGCGGCCAGGTCGCAAAGGAGTACATTTTCGGCAGTAAAGGTGTACGAGTACTCACTAACGGGTAAAACAAGACCATAATGGAGATCTGATTCGGACGTATACATATAATCGATGATAATAGATGGGAAAGTGTGTGCCAATATCGAGGGAAATAGATAAATGAATTAGACGTAAGTCCTTCTATCGGCCGTCAGGAACCCGAAAGCGAGATTATCACAAGGAGTAGTCTTGGAAACGGGGCTCACCTGCTTGTGGACTCTCGGCTGCTGTATACAGTACCAACATGGGCTTGCTCATGGGTATACAGTGGTGATGTCAAAATTGTGGGGCGTCTGGGAGAGAAACCCTAGAAAGGCAAAAGTGATTGAGGAAGCGAAGTTAATAAATGCGCATCGATTAAAACAAAATTAGTTCTACCCAGTACGCCAACACGTTGTTATAAATATTTTAATAGAACATTAGTAATATGTCAATTAATTGTTTAGGATTATTTCAGAGCCAAATAATTAACAAATAAATATAGTCAAGTTAAATCAAAATGATATTTTATTGAAAATTAACATTAAATTTAATTTAATTAAAATATTAAATGTATAAAGACCTTCAACACTGTATTTATATTCCTATAAATTGATTTAGAGTCTGATAATTGTGCTATTACAAATTTAATTTAATTTTGATAAGTCATTTTCGGAAAATTACAGATTAATAAATTATTTCGTTTCTATAGCTTCAGTTAACCTTGAACTTGAAACATTAAATGATCTTTCTTTCTTCGCATAATTTTACGTATGGTTCCGGTCATGGTCAACCATGTTGGAAATCTATAATGTAAATAAGAACAGAGGGACAGCTGAGCCTGTTACCAAACTAAAAACATAAGGATTTTCTTGTTCAATTTTCTGTTCATAACTAGGATTTAAAATGTTTTTTTGCCTTGCTATCACATAATATACATTTTCAGGTGATAAATAATGTTTGTTCTTTCGGAAGTTTTGAATCTGAATCCACTCTTATCTCACATTTTAGATAAGACATGATTTTAGTAAATTCCTAATTATTGTAAAGCGTCCTGCTTAAATATATTTACTTTTAGCAATTTATGCTGCTCAATGTTGCTCTCTTATTCATTGGTTTACAAGCACTTTTCTTCATCGGGACATTATTTAACTATTTATATCACTTTCATCATTACTTTTTCAAAGATATTTTTTTCTCTGAAAGTAATCATCGAAAGCCTAAGAATTTTCCTTCACTTGATTTTATGTTAGCTCAAACAACCTGGTATCCCCCCTGAAAAGCATTAACCGACTCAGGAATGACGAAAAGTTTCAATTTACAATCTGTGCAAACTCAATGGGCCATGGTCAGTTAAACTGCTAATTATTAAAGCAATTATTTTTATTAATTTATGTCTTATGTTTTGCAATAGAAAAATATGAAATATTCAGCGTAGTTTCACAATGCCTATATGTAAAATTTAAATTTTAAACCTATTAATTAAATTTCATTTTTCTAGAGATTTGACATACTTAGACTGATTCCATGATTAATAGAATTAATTTATATCTGAATGAATGAATTTCTTCTGACAATATTTTCTTTAAATCATTTACAATCAGTAAGGCAATAATTTCTTAAATGTAAAATAAATAATCATATTTTAAATAATAATAATAAAAAATAATAATAATAAAAATAATAATAATAATAATAATAATAATAATAATAATAATAATAATAATAATAATAATAATAATAATAATAATAATAATAATAATAATAAATTTACGCGTTATATTAATAAGAATTTTAATTTAAGATTTGAAATAATAATTATAATAGTTACATTTAAACGCCCTATAAAATATCACTGAAGGAAAATGAATTCTTAATTAAATTTAAGTCATAAAATAAAAATGAATTAATTACATTTTCTTTCACGATATCAGCCGCTGCTTAAAAGATTGAAAAGTAAAAATTTTGGATCTTTTGCGGCTTAATAAAAATGTGTGGTAGATGAGCTAGGGAAACGGAATTCTGAAAACTATTTGCTTGAATTTATCTCAATTTCTTGTCTTTGAATCAAAATTGATACTTTAATTCATAATATCAAATGAAATATTATTTTTCTTTTAAATTGTTTATTTTTCTAGATTTTATTTTTTATTCGAATTATCTAATCAATATATTCTTTTAAAAAAAAATTTCATGCATCATTAGAACAATCACTGAAATTATTTTTGAAGTTATGCCCTATAGGGCCTATGCATTCACCATGGCCAAATTTATTGCAAATTTGTACTGAATCAGGGTTTCCATATTACTCGATCGAAAACGGGTACCCAGGTTACTTGAACAAATAATTTTTAGACAATAATATTTCTTTTTGCTTCAGCATCATGGCAGCTTTTTTTTCTAGCAACTTGATCATAATGAAGTTTTAAATGGCTTGTCAATCCAGCAGTATTGCTTCCTTTGCAACAGAAGTGGCGAACCAAATTGATCTTGTTGGCCTTTTTTGAAATGCATCATAACTCCACCGGCCACACTTAAAATTATATATCTCCATATTAGATTTAGATACACTATAAACATTTTTAGGTGAAAAATTGAAACATAATGAGTTTTAATGTTTACTATTATTCTAACATGTAAACATAGATAATGTTGGTGTACTGGGAAAACTTTATTACCATTGGCTAATATCTTTCGCTAAATCACCTGCCTCTCCTACTCTAGGGTCAAGTCCCCTCACACACCACACAATTTACAGATTACCATCATACACCCATGGTTGAAGCCATATTGGATGTGTATGACAGCCGAATGACATTCGAGCAGGTGAGCACTGTTGCCATTAGTACTCCTCGAATATCCTTCGTTTCAGGTTCAAAGCGGCCGCTAGAATGTCTTACGCATTATTTTATGCTACCTTGATTTCCGAAATATACCTGGTTCTTCAAGTTTAAGTAATGAACATGATCGGGGGGGGGGGGGGGTATTGAACATCAATGATACCAACTGACTTATAAATTTTAACCGCTGGCTATAGAATTTTACAGAATTTAATCACTATTTTTATTTTATCATTCGTTAATTCGATGAGATAAGTTACATATTAATTCCCTTTATCCTATTACTAAGGTCTATACAACCCTTATTATATAATTATACTGAACTTGAAACTGATAATATTTAATTTATGAAATAGATGAACACATAATTCAAAATTTAAATTACTAATATTTAATTTAGGAAATAAACTAAAAATACGATCTATTTAAATGATAAAGTTACAAGAAATAAAAATAACATTAATAAGAGAAATTTGTAATCACATTATATAACATTTTGAAGTTCAGAACAGAAACATCCATGTCGTAAAGAAACCTAATCACTCGTCCCCGTCGATGTCCATAGGCAGATAACGACGCTTGGGGCACCTTGAGGGCAATTTAGAGTCAATCGCCTAGTTTCTTCTCGTCGTGAGGTCAACGGCTCCACCACCGAAACGATAAGTGGCGATGAATGTCCACTCGTCGGTTCAGCTTCTGTTACCGGAGGGTTGAGCATTGTGGAGATGTTAACTTGAGTGGGGGACTCGATGCCCGACGTCCTAATGGTGATTTGGGCCGAGTAGGGGTGCGAGAAGAAAGGTTGCACCGGCGCATATATTATTTCCAGATCCGATGCACGACGATTCTCCTCCTCATGAGCCATATCCCGAAACTCCGTCATTTCTGCAGATCCATCATGTTGCAAATTTGCTTGTAACAAGGCATTTTCGGCCCTTCGTTTCTGCCTCCGGCTACGGTTTCTTTTCGGTTTGTGCCACCGGTTTCCCAGGGCGCTCTCGGAAATGCTTGTTGGAGGATGTTGGCTGGTCATTTGAGTTTCCGCCTGAAATGCAAATAATGGGCTGGAATTATGTCTAATTCCTGAGCCAATCTCCTGCTTGGCAGACGAACTAGGAGTTCATTTTCAGTGAAAATTTGTCGGAGCGCAGCGCTCCGCACGGATATGGTGATCCGCAGGCTCCGGTTTTCGATAATTAAATAGTCTCAGGCTTGAGAGAGACGTGAGATTTTCTGATAGAGCCCTTTGGTTGTTTCCGGAGAGCACCAAGTGCCCTTGATCTTCTGATATTGCTCCTGTAAGATAGCGTTCTCTCGCTCTAACTTGTCAAGTTTCTGCGACATAGCCACTACGGACGGAGCGGATGAGATTTTGGGAATCCGTGGCAAATTCGCAATCGAAGAGATGAATGGTTGGAATTCTAAAAATTCGTGGGGATTTTTAGTGGATTAATAGATGAACGAGGCTAGCAGTTGTGCGATTGAAGCAAGAAAAAACTTCCTCTAAAAGATTTGATTCAAAACCACAGAATAATTCCAGAGGAAAAGGTGATTTATTTAATATTCCGATTTTATTTGATAAGTTTATCTTTGAAGATTCGGAAACTATCCAATATGGTGATATTGATTTCTCTCACTATCTAAGATGAGCGTTCAATTTTATTTAATCCGCCTACAAAATAAATAATCGGTTTAGTTTCTTAAATCAATAGATTAAGATATTTTATGTATACAAAATCGTAATTTATTTTGTATTGGTGTCTGGTATTTGTGAATTACACCTTCTAATATTGAGGGGCAGTTTGCGAATGATTTAAAATTAATAACAGAAAAACATCTCTGTAAGTATTTTCGATTATCAATGATGAAATACTATGCGACATATATCGAACTAGACTTAGCTATGACAGGATGTTACAACTTAATTACTAAATTATTCTACGCCACTTGTCAGGAATTCCTGATAGGCGACGGTGGGGTTTCTCTTGAGTCATTGGTATCCTCTAGGCGGGTCATATTTGCAAGTTTCGCCGTCCATCAGAACGGAATTGCCATACCATAGGTAAGAGTTTGGCCGTAAATTCTAACGGCGGAAATTCTTTCGATGTTCTCTAGTTAACGGTAATATCGGACTTAAGGTATTTTAAGCCTATTCAAAAATGCCTGGTCGATTCCATATTGAGTGGCAAATTTTCGTCGGTATTTTAGCGGGATCGTCATTTGTATTTTTATTGGTGTCTATCAAGAACGCTTTAGAGTTTTGCTGATTTGCTGAATTATTTTTATAATTTTTCATATATTTTTCTTTATTTTTTGATATATTAAGTTTATGTTGTTGAATCTATTTTTTTTATTGTTATCTTTATACGATATTCTTTTTAGCCCTTAACATTTTGTTTCTTAGTCGCCGCTTCTGCCTGTGTTTTTTCTAAACCTTATTTTGCAAGGTTTTGGCAGTTTATTTTATTTCATATGTTTCTTTTTGCCTCTGCATGCGTTGATCGATTTTATTATTATATGTTTTAATTAATTTTGTTATATTTTAATTTGTTTATTTGGTGTTTTTTATTTTATTTTTGGTTTCTGCTTGTGGTACATGGGTATGTACAGTGGCCATTTTCCTTATTTTTATTTTATTTTTTGTTTTAATTCACACTACCATTTTTTGTTTTAGTTTTGGCTTTAAGCCCAACAATAGTAATGATACTAAAGTTTGTATTTTTGTAAGGGTGTGATGAATCTCGTGGGTCGCGAGTTGTCCACCTCTGCGCTTAAGAACTTAGTACTGCTACACAAAAATTGCATTTAGTTTTGTTTTTGATTCAATTTTTTGAAACTAATTCCAAGCATCTGATTTTCTATTCCTCATTAAATTTGTGGGTAACAAAATAAATGAAACTTTATAGAACTATAATAATAACCAAAAATTTATGTAAAATGAAATATATTTAAATTTAAACATCATTTAAACGCCGCAAATGTCATCTAAACGTTTATAAACATTTTTAACTTTATCATGGGGAAATTGATGAAAAGAAATTTAGAATAACATAAATTGTTTCTTCAGGTCATATTAGGTTTAATCTCAGCTACTGATGGAGCTCTTGTTGTGGTTTAGTGTGTTTCAAGAGTGTGGGTTCAAACAGATTGTATTACAATAGGCTATTTTTGAATGGATCAAACCTGATGAATAAAATGAATATACCAGATGAGATTTTAGTATGAATTTACCAACCACTCTGTTGGCTTGATTTACTTTAGATGTTCACTCCTTCCAACAGGTAATGAGTTGTAAGTTGTACACCTAAGGCGTTTTGACAACACAGAAAACACACACTTTCAGACATATACCAAGCCGCGTTCAGTTAAATCTTCTATAATATAAAACAAAAAATCAATAATCTTATAATATATATACACACCAACTCACCTTGATGTTGTTTGTAAAACGTGCATTGAGATGAACCCTACACTATAGAAAATCAAAAAGTGGTAGAAAAATAAAATAATGCACACAAATACAACACAAAATAAAAATACATGCAAACTTTCAACGTGTAGTCAACCAGCTTTGAGACAAACCCTTATGATAAGTTAAATTTTGAGGTTTCTGCTCCGAAATTTCATGTAAATGAGGATGTATCTTCGTAATATTTACCTTTAAAACTAAAATTAATTTAATATTTCAGTCATTTCTGTCGAAAAATACAAAATCAGAGATCCAAAAAAAGTATAAATTGTAAATTTTATTTATAAATTTGAAAAAATAAACATGAACCCAATTATTTTGTGTACTTATTCGAAGATTTTCGAAGATGTATAAAAATTTATATAAATATTTATGGCGACTAATTATTTTTATTACTTCAAAAATAATTTAACTCACTTTTTTGAATTAATTCCGAAAAATAAGTCATCATAAAATAATTCATTTCCTGAATATTCATAAACATTATTAATAATATATATCAATTTGTAGATCAAAAGTTGTATTTAAAAGCTTGGATAATGATTTAATTTCCTTGTGAAATCATAATCCAACTATTAAAACTTTAAAAAATCACTTACTTTGCAGCCATTTCAAAAATGGCTGAAATCCATTGATTTTTTACTAAAAACAAATTATAATAAGTTGATTTACGTATCAACTTGCGTTTTAGCGGAATTTATCTCAGCTCGGCTTGGTGTATTGTAACATATGGAATTTATAGAAATTAATAAATTCAATATGTATCAAAGTAGTGACCAAATTGTTTAAATAGTATTTTCAATTGACAGTATTTTTTATTTAATAAATAGTTAATTAATAAACTCGTTATTATTATAGTTTAATTAACAATAAAAGTTTGTTGAATTCACCAATATTGTTCCAAACCAAGCACATATTTACCGAGTATTATAGGATTATAGACCTTGAGTTGATATCACCTTCTGAAATTTATAAGCTGTTCGTTCATACATTTGTGAGCATTACGTTGCTAAGATACTTGACGAATAGCTGGAAATCTTTTCATGCAAATATCTTACTAGAGCCATTCTATCATTAGCAGGGCGCTTGACTCTACTTTCTTTCTCATCAAATTACATGACTCTTTTCAACTGTTTAAAACGATTTATTTTATCAAACTTAGAGAAAAACCGGACGAGCTTGGTCATCTTTCCTCAAATTAGAGATTGGTTCAGAAACAACCGGCATGTCAAGACTTTGACACACCTGTCTTAGGATGAGTAGAATAAAATATGTAAGTTGCTTTTAATCCCTCAGAGTTCCCAATAGATATAACATATAAACTTTTTCGTTTATTAATAAATTATTTTAAATTTCAAATAAAATAATAAAATAAAATAAGCATTTGATTTTTATTTAATTGAAATAACAGATAATTTTCCATTTAACTTATATGCCTTCTTCCGGGCTTTAAATACATTATTAGTAATTGGTTTAATTCGAATTGGATAAGCTTTTTATTATTTTTAATGATAAATTTTAATGACTTAATTTAGGCTTTAGAAAATTATCACTATTTGGCAATTAAAATCTAATATTAATATAAATAATTTTGTTTTTTAACGGCCCACATCTAGTACTGGTTGGTTCTTTTGATCTCTCAAAATGCCAAATTTTTGAATAATTCCATTAGTAGAATTTTCGATGCAAATCAAGCATCATTGATCTAATCTTGCCATTACTAAAGTGAGAAAATTTTACAAATAAAAATAAAAATTAAATTAAAATGCGTTTATGTTTTGTTTCATATGTTTTATAAAGATTTTATTTAATTATTTATTATTTTTATTTTTATTATTATTATTATTATTATTATTATAATTATTATTATTATTATTATTATTATTATTATTATTATTATTATTATTATTATTATTATTATTATTATTATACATCCTATTTTGCTGACATTAAATTTATTAATAATTATAAAATTAAATATTCTTATAAAATTATTTATTTATTAATTGAAGTCAGTTTTTAATAAATATTTCATTGTTTAACTTATATTTATTTGATGTTTTTAATGTGTTTAATGTTTTTTTCTAATTTAAAATATAATGTTATGCATCATTGAACTGAGTCAAAAAGTTTACGAAATTTCCAACATCAATGTCAATAACTTTATAATTGAAAATATATATGAATGAAATTGAGCAATAAATAATGACGAAAAAAAATTAGTAATAATATAAGTTAAAGAAAAAACAGTTAAAAACCAGTGGTGGATCAAATCAGGAAACAATATATCATTTTTATTGTCATTTTGGGCTCATTATCTCCATTTGAATTGACGCATTAGTTATATTTTCTCAATATTTCCCTCTTACAATTTGATTTCTTCAGACATTTCCACATAGGAAAAATTGTAATTTTAGTTAATAAAAGAAACAATAGGTTAATTTTTGTCATATTAACCCTTGGGAAAATTTATTTATTTATTCTGAATATATACAGTAATACTCATATTTTCAGGTTTGGTTAAAATAAAATGTGGACTTAACGAAAGAAACAGATGTTTTGTTTTCTATTGCAAAATATTATACTAATTGAATTCATTAAAACAACGGTAATATCTATTAAAGTTAATTAATATATAAAAATTATTTGTAAGAATATATTCTTTGAACATTACTAAAATAGCTTAAATAAATAAGTATAAAACAAAATAAAAATAAAAACAATATAATAAAACAAAATAATATTCGTTAGCTATGTTAAAATTTGTTCTTATCTTGAGTATTGTTGTTAAGAACAATTAATAAAAGATTAAGGACCCGAATTTAAAGAGTATTCATACAGTTTAAAACAAATTAAATATTAATATATTTTAATAAAGTTTCATGCATGCCTGAGTACTAAATGTCTTTTTTTCAAATTGAAATTCTAATACAAAGAATATGAGTAATAGAACTTTTAACAATTGCAGAATGGCATATTTCTAGCTATTTTGGCTAACATTAAAACAAATTTACCATTCAAACACCATTCATCAATAATTTTTGAAAACATTAATTAAATATATTTAGTAAAAATATACCTATTTCATAAAAATGCAATTCATATCTTACATTGATAATTTTCAATTAAAATTTACCCGCCGAATATTGGCATTACAATTCCATTCAGTTGTCAGTGATGCGTAAATCTTTTATATGTGTAATAGAAAAATAGTTTCTTTTCCTTCCATCTAGTTTTACAGAATAATTTGAATGTTAATTTTTTAAACTTTGATAGATTTAATTATTGTTTAATAATTTTTATTATATTTTAATTAACAATTCTTATTGAACTTAACATGATAGTAACGATCTCACTGAGTCAAAGACCTATATGACCATGAAAAGCAAATTTTCTTTCCTAGGAAAGCGAGATGCCAAAATAAGTTAAACTCAAGAATTTGAGATATTTCCATGGTACCGAAGGTGTCTCGGATTTAAATATTTGAAGAGAAGCTATGTCCGCCTTGAATATGAAACAAAGAGTAGAAATATTTGAGAAAATATATAGTTAAAGTTTCAGAAAAATTGACCTTTTATGACATTGAATATGTTGGGGTTGTAGGTGAAGTTAAATATTATCTGTTGTTTTTCTGACTCCAAGCGTGTCTTTAATTATCGAAATAACGAACTCTGGACAATACAAACTTTATTGATCATACTTTTTTACCACTTTACACTGACACAAAGAATTATCTGTTACAATGACAACGGAGTGCTTACTATAACCCTTCGGGAGGAATAGCACGTTTCAATACCAATTGGATTTCACAATTACCTGACTACTATGACGGGTTTCTGAGATCGATAAGTTTGATTTTGTTGCTTTGCTTTGACTTGAATTTTTTCAATAACTTTGATTTCGCTTTCTTTCTTTCTTACAATTTCTGCTTTCTTCTCTTCACAATTTTCTGTTTTATTTTCGTTTTCCTCTAAACTACTTTAGTTTCTGCTTCATGTCTCGGTTTTCTAGATTTCTAATTCTCTGTTGATTGCAGTTGCGTTTTCTTTTTGTACTCCATAACCCAATGGCACTTACTGATAACAGATTTTTTCCAAACTGTTCCACTGTGCACTCTGTAATTTCTGACAGTTTTTGAGATAAAAAATTTTTGATAATGCCATTTCTCGGTTTCCCAATGTGTATTTTTTTCATTTCTCTCGAGATAACACGATAATTTTAACTTTGTTTTTGTTTTTGTTTTCCTTTCTTCGCACTTGTACTTATTAATTATGAATTACCTTCTTTTATTCAATTGTTTTCTTTTAATAATTTTCTTCTATTCTCTTCACATTTTTCGATATCTCTCCCACACTCCTGTTTTAGAGAGTCCTAGAATAACACTTCATTCATTTATTATTATTTCCCCAATCATTCCACTCATTTAATAATTATTTTTGTTTGGTTATTCAGGTATCCTCAACATAAAAAATTCACATTTTAACCATTTTATGTCTGTTCTTTTGTTTTTAAGCCTATTTTTAATGCATTTTTATAGCATTTTTTTCTTGTATGGTCAAATTAATGATAAACTTAAGTTCAGTAAATTCATCTTTTCTCTAGTTACTAATTCCAGGTTTATTGTTCGGATCACTTTCTTCAGACCAAAAGTGGGCAACTTGATTTTCAAATTAGTCACTAATTATTTATTTTTGATTATTTTTCATGAAAAATCCAATTTAATTAAATAACTAACCAATGTCATCGTCTTGATCTGTAAAAAAACTGTTTTATGATGTTCTTTTTACTTTGTAAATATTCTTTCAGCCGGGCAATTTTACTAGCAGTTGGAAACTTGCTTGTTTCAATGGTGATATTTTGAAAGTCTTTTTTTAAACTATATATTTTTTTTATTTAAATTTTATTTTACTAAGAGCCACAAATTTGATCTGCAAGTTTTTTTAAGAATTTTGTCTTACATACTTGCATAACCTTGATATTTTGAAAAAGGTTAAGATCATTTGCTTTAGTTATCAACCACCCTGACCCCTGACCCTAACCCTCATAGAATCACTTCAATTTTTCCTCATTATTAATAACCTTTTAACCATCAACCTTTGATAATCTCAATTTCAATTCCAGTTATTCAGTTATCAATTTTTGTGCCAATTCTTACTGACAATTTTCTTAATTTAATTTGTTATGATTATTTTAAATTATTTGATCTTTTTCTTGCAAAATATTAACTCAAATTTTAATCGAATAATACTTAATGTCAATATTAATAAAAACAAAAAATAAGAACGAATTTAAAGAAATTCAATAAATATTTTATTAATAGAGAAATCTTTTAAAATTTTGTTCATCTTTGATTTGTTTTCTTTTAATATATTATTTATTTTATTGTAAATATATAATCAAAAATTTATGTTCTTACATAACACTATTTTACATTTAATAACATCAGGAATAAATAAAAACAAAATAAAGCAAATTCATCTGAAGTAAAGAAATTTTATTCTCATATAAAATGTTAAATACCATATTTTTTTGTGGCTTACCGATGCATATATTTGCAGACATTGAACTGTATGCTCAACAAAACTCATTTCAATCAGAGCGGTGACCTTGATCCTTTTATTTAACAGGAAATTAATTACTTGTTTTCAATAAGTAGCTGGAAAATGAAACGGAAACCCTTATTTTGACAACGAGACTCACATTGACTTCACGAATGGGTTTTCATTTTTACTGAAAATATTTGTTTCCTTTCGAATACACAATTATCCATTACTATAGCATTAGATTATTGCCAAATTCTATTTGTTAATCTTTCCGTGGATATTTTGTCTATTAAAATATTCTGATATTCCATTTGCCTGTTCAATAAAACAAATCATCTGTTAATTTATATTATTTTTTAGAATGCTCAAGTCCGGGCCCTGGAAGAAGAGGGAGGTCAAGAGGGTCATTTGACTTTGGGCCATCGAATTCTGGGGGGCCACTAAAATATAGTTAGCAACACTTTATGTAGTCCCTACATTTTAGGGCAACAAAAAAATTACCAATAATAAAATCGAATATAACTATGGTTGGCCTCGCGATCAACAATGGTCCAGGATCACAAAAATGGTCTGGCGACAATCAACATTAATTGAGATATTGCAAGGACTTTAGATTATTCCGAATTGATTTCTTTTGCATCTCTTAAGGCTCAAAAAGCACTTTTTTTAAATTTCTTTATTAAATTTCGTTTTTGTTTTTTTATTTTTCATTTTTTTTATCATTCAATGGATGAGACCACATTTATTACCATTTTTACAGGCCCTTCTGGTGTTATAAATCGATGTGTTATATAAGTAATACAACTTTAAACATATGATAAGAATTATTTTATAATTGCAGATTTATTAATTAAGTCAATAAATACTTTACAAGAAGGGTTTATTTTATTATTTACTTTGCTGAAATTAGCCTATAATTACTGTGATAATTTAAAAAATAAAAAAAGAACAATTCAAGAATAAATTTTTATTAAATTAAATATTGTTATTCTCTTACAAACTAAAGAAAAATATTTCAAATAAACAACAAAGTATTCATGATTAGATATAAAACATTACAAATAAGCATAAGTGTTTATAACTACGTATTAAACAACACTAAATTTTAATTAATTAATTAATTAATTTTATGCAAAAACAAAAAAATAAACAAATGCCACAATTTTTTAATGTTATATATATTCACAATTCAAAATTATTTAATAAAAATAAATATACAAAACTTGAAATAGAGAACAAAAATGGATCTTAGAAAAATAAATAAATCTAAAGAAAAGGGCTAAATGACCATAGGCCTAGGGTGCAAGCCTTTTGGGCGCAATTTTTATCTGTTTTTTGTTAATATTAGTTATTTAGTTATTTGTTATTTAGTTATTAGTTTTATAAAAATTTACTTTTCATTTTATTAGTTTTCCCGTATTTTTAAATTAAAACAATTTCTTAAAATATTTAACTGATTTTTATATTCAAATGTGCTGTAATGACAAACGATATTACAATAATTTATGATGCCATAAACTTCGATAGATGACTTAAATGTGAGCTGACTACCTATGTATACTCACCACCCGAGTGTATTTCTTTATCTAAACGTAACTTGTAAATATCCCACTGCCTTTTTCTTTTCTGTGAATTTTCTTACGAAGAAGGGCGCAATCCTCTGAAATAAAAAATGTATGATTCCCATACTTATAGGGAGTATTAGCGATCATGTAAATGAAATGTGTCAGAATTAAAACAAAATGAGTTCTTCTTTTTTCTATTAGTCTTATTTCTAAATTCCAGGTGTTAGATCAAATCTGTTTCATTTATTTTCATTAAGACTTTAGAAATAGATTTTTTTATTTTTCTACATAAAACAAATAAATAAATAAAAATAAAAAAAAATAAAAATTTTCTATTTATAGTAGCAATGAAAATTAAAGGGAACGTTTGAACGCTTAAAGAAAATAGATCAAAGATAAACAAAAATATAAAGGATTTTTCTGTTATCAGATTTGTAATGGAAAAGTCTTTAATTTAATTTTTGTCCCTCACTGATCGAAAATAATAATTGTTTTATTAATATGTTAGTTAAAAATTCAATCACAGATCTATTGGTAGAACCTTTGCCAAATGTTAATTTTTAGAAAACTAAAAAATAAAGCAATTTTCAAAAAGTTGCTTTTAATTTACTCATAATTAAAATATGATTTTTATTTTTATTAAGTTATTTGTTGATCAGAAAAATAACTATAATAAATTAAATCAAAGTATTTAAAAATTTATGGTTATCTGATAAACACAGTGGAAAGGGGGGGGGGGGTCTAAGAAGTGAAATGCGTTGAAGTTCTTATATAAATTTATGATTATATTAAATACTTAAGTAATTAAAAATCCTATTAACAGAACAACTTGGATCCGGAAATGGATCGCTTGCTTGGACTAGCTAAGACCAAACTTCATTCAAAGACATCGATCGGTTACGTCATAAACGTTGGAGGATCTATGCAAAATTGTCCTATCGTTTAAAAATCTAGTTTCTTTTGAATAAATGCTAAAAACATTACCATGGCGACGAAAGGAAAATTATCAAATGAAAACTATTTAAACAATAATTCAACTTTGGCTCCAGAAATAACTTTAGCTCATATGAGATTGGCTATCAACGTGTTGAAATAGAAATTTCAAATAGAAATCATAAGAGAATTTAAATTATTTTTATTAAAATAATAATAACTACTTAATTCATTATTGATTAATTGTGATTTATATAATTTCCCATTGTTTAACAAAATCCAGGAACACCTGGATCCATTGTAGACTTTTCAACAACATTAAAAGCAATAAATATCTCCTAAACAGACAAATATTTTTCTGTGCCAGTTGTTGCTCAAGGTCAATTAATGGAATATCGTTTCAACAATATTTTCAGAGCTAAACAGAAGTCTAAAAAACTCTAAAAATTATTCAACATATTCTGAGTGACATCAGATGACCGAAATTGTTATTTTTTTTAAACCAATTTAATTTGAATCATTAATAATTTAAAGAAAGATATCAAATTTTTATTGATTATTTTCGTCAACTCAAAAAAAAAATTTCCCCAATAATTCTCCTATGAAGCTGAAAATTTTCTTCCTATTTACATGTTCTTAATTTTATATTATGCTTAAAACGCTCCCAATCAAAAATGTTTCACGATAATTACATTAGAAGGCTGATTATTTTCTGCACAATAACAGTTATTGGCTTTATCAAATAAGGAAACATTCACTGATTCCGAATTGTTTGTGTGTAACTTTAAGTGTGCGTTATATACATATGTAGTTGTATTTTTTATAGTCAGCACACACAATGGAAACGAAATAAAAACAGTGGAGCCAATCAAAATCGTTTAAAAAATATTGCTGATAAATTCTCTTCCCTATTCTGTACCATTAGAAATTGGTTGTGTGCAACAGCAAATGCGAGTAACAATTATCAGAATTATTTTGGTATTGAAACTATATTTTGCCCAGACATTGCTGAAAAGAAGAAATTGATCCCTAACTACTGTTTATGCATGTATTCATGAACTTTTAATATCGAAACAGAGAATGGAGTGATTTAGTGGAAATTATTGTCCACCACACGCTTTCGATAGCATGCTTGTTTTGGTTTGAAATAATTGGTGTTTTGGTCTTCAATTTCAGTGAGCTGGAGTAGAGTATTTAAACAATATGTTTGTTAAATTTTGTTTATTTTTTTTTATTAAATTCCAATCAATCAAGTAGGTGTAATATTATTTTTACCAATTGTCCATTTTACATTGTTTTAGAATTATAATGTCTTATATTTTGCTATTATCATTGTTTCAATGAAAATGGTGAGCAAAGTTTAAGACATTCATATTTTGAAATTTTCTTCCTTGAAAATAAAATATTTTAGGATATTATTCGATGAAAATTAGGTTTCAGAAACATTCAACGATTAATAAGAAAAAAATTGTTGAATTTTACTTAATGAAGGATAAACAGATTTAGTAAATAGGTTGAAAATGAAAATGGATACTCTGGCAATATTGGCCAGTTATTTCAATTCGATATGGATGTAATGTAATTTAAGTCACTTTATCTTTTGCTAATTTTACACGTTTAGATTAACTAATTGAAACATTTTATTGGAAAGAAAATTTCACTGACTAAATTTGTTGAATTAATTTTGAAACTTAATCATTAATATTTATACATTAATATTTAAACAAGATAGTTTTAGTGAAAGCATAATGTAGCAAATGAACATTAAAGATCTCATAAACGACGGAAAACCATTTATAATGAAAATAAATTTCTTTGGCTTGAAATAATAAAAATAGATCATTTGTAATGATTTATGAATTTCATTTTAAAAATCTGAAATTTTTTGCTCGAGTTTAACTAATTTATTCAGATTTAAAATTGAAACTTTAAAGTAGAAACGATTTTATTCAATTCTAGAATTTTGAGAAAGGAAATTTTTAATTGACTTTTTTTGATAGTCATTGAAATATATTGGAAGCAAGATATTTTAAAGTGCTTTATATCAAGATTTTGAAAATTAGGAAATTCTAAAAATAATTTTTATTTAAACTAAATGATTTATTTCATTTTTTTGAAATTAAAAAAGAAATTGAATATTTAAAATTTTTGTAAACTGAAGTTTCTGAGAAGATATTGTGTATAAATTATAATTTATGCTTTAAATTTTTTTATAATTGTTATTGAAATTATTCAATAAAATGAACAAGCTCAGCTGATTTTCTTTCTAGTGATAATTAAATGAGATTATGAATAGAAAATTAAGTCAAGTGGATCCCATGAGTATATTTCGTGACATCATGGTCTTTTAGTATATTTTAACAAAATGAATGAAAGCTGATGTTAAAATCAGTTTCTAAAATTAATTGAATTTTTAAACTAGTTTCAATTTATTTTTGTAATCTTTAGATTAAATTTTAAAAACATGAATTTAACCAACACAAAGTAATAGAAATATGAAATTTTGAAAGAGGTACTTGGTTACATTTCTAAGAAATTCGTAAGATGCCGCCGACATTGTGATGACTTAATAGCTAGTCGTTTGTCTATTTAATTTTTCCCAAGTTATTTTTAAAACGCATGTTTTTTCCACATGCTATCCAGTTGACTTACATTCGTTCACCTTGTTTTTCTATTTATTACAAAAAAAAATACTTTTAATGAAGTTTATAACACCTATTCTTACGAAAAAAAATTGTACATAACACTACCGGCCTGGTTAAAAAAATAAATTGTAATTTATTAGAGCGTAAACTAATTTTAAAAAATCAAGTCAGTCAAAATTACCGTTAGTTAGTTTTAGGGTTTATTTTCATCATTGTTATTGTTATGTAAATATTGTTTTAAAAATGTCTTACGCACTATTTTCCATTTCTAATGCATTTGTGTGATATTTTGTAATTAATAAAGTTAAAACACCCAAAATGTTTTGTTTTTAAAATAGTAAATATGCTAGATAATTTCAACATTATTACATCGGGTTGACAAACTATTCTTACATAATTAACTTATGCTTAGGGTGCAGATTTTGATTATTAGAATAAAAGCTTATAATGTGACAGTATTAGTTAAAATGAAATAATAAGACATAACTAAATTAAAATAAAATACATAATTTTCTCTTTTGTAGAATACTTAGTACCTCATTCTGTATTATTGAAATGTTTTTGTGAATGTACAGCAAAGCCAGGCCACTAAATATTTTTTAGGATGTTGAATTTCTGAGATAGTTTTTCAGATATTTCAATGTTGAAAATGATCTTTCAGTTGTGAAGGTTGGGACAGCCAGTGTTACCAAAATTTTGAGCAATTTAAAAATATTGGGAAACAATTCAGGGTTACACATTTGTATTGTTTGAATTGCATAGTTTGGAATTGAGGTCTTCTTAAAATCCATAAATTTTATTTGCCATAACTGGTATTCTGTAATTAAAATTTGAAAATTACAATCTGTTAAATCAATAGAGTATTGAGAAGACAAAATTTCTAATAAGCACAGGAAGATGATTCTTTGTCTTTCGAATCTTCAATTTTTTCTAGAGAATTTACTAAAGGTACAAGTAGCTCAGTAGATTCATGTCTTTCAACTCAGCTAGTTGGGTATAGTTTCTTAAAAGTTTCCAGTTTTGTTTTGTGACACAGTTCCATTATATTGTGTGGCCAGAACACATGCGGCCTTGAGAAATGTTTAAATGGATCGGTAACACACATGCAAACATAACAAGCAAATTTAAAATAAACCTATTAAAACACCAATTAAACCCCACCAAATATGAGAAAAAAGAGAATTAAATATAAAATAATAAACATAAAAATAAATTAAAATAATAACAAAATGCAACAAGATCTGCACGATACAAATACAAATATAACATGAAAACCCAACAAATTCGACGAGAATTAATAAATCAATAAAAGTTCATGAAAATGAAACTTAAATTAAAAAATTTGAATTAGAAATAATTCAATAAAAATTCTAAATAAAAAATTATTAAAATAAATTGAAAAATAATAAAATTAAAGATTAGAATACACTAGAAAATAACAAGGTCGAATTTTGTTTTACTACATCAAATTTAACACGCGAGGTAAGGGACAGAAAATAGGTATAAATACCGATTCATTTTCACGTAAAAACACACCATTTTTCAAACCATTTTAACCAAGTTTGGAAACGAAATCTTAGTTATTTTAAAAACTATTTTTGTTTGAAATTTTCGATTCTTGGAAGACTATTTTTTAGGTGAGAAATAGTTTTATTTTGGAGCTCTCTCTCCACGTCACTTCCTCGCAACCTCGATGGAGCTCTGCTTGGAAGTCGGCGTGGAGGGAGATGCAATTTTATGAACTTTATTTATGGAATGGACTGTATGGTAACTTTATGTTTTATTTGTTATATGCATTAATAAATATTTATAATATTTAAAAATTGTTTTATACATTTAATAAAATCATTTTGTCGAAATTTTTCCGGCCCACAGCCAACACATATCGCAAGTTAGTAAAATATATACAGTGCAGATTCGTGTAAGCGCGTGGAAAATCGCCAATGATATGTACCGTGAAGACCCAGCGTGCGGAACGCAGGGGTCTTAACGTCAATATTATTCAATATAGAAGAAAGGAGAAATAAGGAAGAAGTCTTTTGGCTGCTTCCTCGTTTCTCATTTCTGTAAAATCGACCTAAATTATTTTACACACGGCTCAAAATCATCACACCGAGTAGTCCAGTGGGCACTCATTAACTATAATATAAACATAAAATGCGTCTAAGGCTTATTAAAGGGAAAAGGTACGGGGATAAATTAACTTGAAATCGTTGATATAAATAAATTGATTTATTATCATGAAATAAAATTAAAAGTTGTGGCATACGTGCATTTAATAAATTTAACTTGACTATAATGTTTAATTAAAAATCGGTATAACATAAATTATTGATAAAAAACCCCAAAGATGACCCAAAAACCGAGATGTAATGCGACTGTTGCCTATAAGATCAATAAGAAAATCAAAACAGGTGATTATAAATATATATTGATATCACACAAATTAACATAATAAGAAAAGAGTCATGACTTTACATTAATATTACAAAATTTAGAAACGGCAAGAACAAACTTACCCCTAACATCAAACCAAAGCGCATTGCAAATATCCTTGTGAGATCGTGATGAATTGAAAACCCACTACTTCGAACATTATAAGATCCTAATATATTCCAACATGAAAGCGTTTTAGAAAGATCCCATCTCCAAAAAATTCCTAGTAAACTTTCCAGGTATTTCCCTAAAAATCATATAAAATAATTAACACATTAACCTGACAAACTAATATCGATTCAACACAGTAGTGAAATCAATTTCTCGTCGAATTTACCTACGTCAGATCTTGAAAATTTTTAACATAAACTATAAATAATATAAAAACGGAATATGATCTTACCCGAATCCAATACTGTCCGCTCGTTGTTAACAGTTGAAATCTCGCATAATTGACCAACACTAAAATTAGAAAATCAGTCATTGACAAACATCGATCGAACCATCTAACCGGAAATCATTCGGATCGCATAAATTGGATTTGAAGTAAACAAATTTACTCAACATTATCTAACAACAGAATACACACCTCAAATATCCAATTAAGTCATTTTTGATTAACCGAAAATTTATTCGCATCACATGGAATTTACGACTATAAAGAATTTATCAAAGGATTCGAGCTTACAAGGTAAGATTACATAAATCCCCTTTTTTTTCGTAATGTTATAGACCTTTTAATTAATGAATAATCCATAAATCAAAATTTAGTAATTGTACCCTACTAAATATGAAGCCTTTAGATGGTAAATAGACTGATATTAAACTTTAAATGACCATAAATCAGTTAGTTGTAGCAATGATGTACCATTGATTTAAAATTATTATAGCCATTACAAACGATAGGAGAATCATGAACTGGGATAACTAATGGAGTACATTTACAACATAAATTCCACAGACGAACAGTCGTATTTACGTCGCTTAAAAACGTGTTAACCATTAAAAATTTAACGGAATTTAGTAAAATTTAGATTTGGGTAGTCCTAATCGTAATATTACATTTATTAACCCAAATATTAACATCGAAGAAAATTTCAGGGTGCAAATTAGCATAGGGGAATTTAATGTTGTTGGATAAAGATCATGATCCGCGATTACGATGAATTTTTTCATGAATATCTAGTAACGACTACTCCCGTTTTACGAATGCTATAAGTATTTCCACTCAGCAGCTTTTACACTAAGAATTATTTTACATAAACCCCAAATGAATTTGTTATAACAATTCCAAAGCAACTAAAATCTCTCGCATAACGAAGTCATAATCCACCCTTTATAATTTTTCGCGAACCCAAAGTAACCGAACATCAAATTATGCAGACGATTTGGATAGATTAACTTTTATTTCTGTATACTAAACTGTTTATCCACAATGTCATTTCAGAAGAAATCATGCCACTCGATTGGACCCCCACCCAAGGAGCCGATGAACAGCATCTGAAGAAGATACCACAGGTCACAGCAATTATCAAGGAGCTTCAACCAAAGTGGCCATATCCCACCACTTGGCAGATATTGGACCTGGCAAAGAACCCTTGTTGGCCCAACGGACAGCGATATCCTGCCGAAGAAACCCGCGAGCACGCGCGGAACCTCCTCACTCAATGGGAAAGGGTGCAGGAGCAAGTGGACCTGAACGTAGTCAAGGCGAGGATGTACCTCGCGAACGTCGAAGAGGAAATCCGCGTCGGGCGTATTGCGGAGGCTCATCCACCTCGACCGGCCCGCGATACCCGACGGCCATATCCGGTATCTACTCAGAGGAAGGACTTAAAAAGACAATTCTCCGAAGAGTCCTGATTTCTCGGACAAAGGACATGTTGTGTGTGATTAACAAGAAATTTTCTTTTAATTGTCGTTCGTCTTAATTCCTTTTCTCGAATAAATTTATTTTATAAACTATGTTTGCAATAATCATGATTTCGATTTTATTAAGTCCGTAAAGAAATTTAACGATTTTGTTGTTACAGCAATGGCAACCACCCAATTTCTGCAAACCGAATTGGATCGTGCAAGAGATGTGAATGCAAATCTACTCACCCAGATAATCTAAATGACTCGAGAAGTGCAACAAGTCAAGGCTACCTGGTCAGATCCGACAAAAATGAAAACTCTTTACCACAGGCTCACGGCGGCACAAAAGGGTTGGGCGGAAGAGCGACAGCTTAATCAGAGCTTGCGCACCCAAATCAGGGGATTGGAGGTCGCCCTAGCAGTCTGTCGGGAGGGGGAAGCGGTAACATACCCGCTTGTATTCGCCCCGTCCCAGATGCCGCATAAAGGTCCTCAATCTACGAACCAGTCCGCCACTCCATCAAATAACCGTCGGCCGGGACGCAAGGAGCGTGCCCGGCGCCGAACAGCACAACCCCCAAGTCCGTCACATTAGCTCACGAACGCTATGTATTTTTTTGCTGATTTGAAATACATAAGTCGCATTCATTGTTAATTTATCTCCAAGACATATTTTGCATGCAATCACCACCATGAATACTCATATCACGTTTTCAAACCATCGTTCCATCTCCAACAGTCAACATAAATCTGATCTTGAGCTTCTTACACAAGGGACAGAGCAAAGCGAGCATAGGTCTTCTATCGACAGCTCGTGAACCCGAGGGTTGTCCGAGCAATTACAGTATTAGTAATGATACTCACTTTTTGCGGACAATCTACCCACTCGAACACATTTCCAACGTTGCCTAGCAACGGGTGCCGAGTGGTAACTAGAAGAATTTTGTATGGCGTTACTGGGGCAATCACAGGACAATTTAAACAAATAACGAAACCCGGTAACTCACCAATATTATGTTGCAGAACTGAATTTCATTTAGGAGTATTCATGAAAGCATAAGCTTTTTCAATTATTCCAATGCAATTTCAAATTTCTCTCGTTTGACAAGAATCAGAAATTGCCAATTTAAAGAATATATAACATAATGGACATATACAGCAGTTGGAAATCTTTCAAGTATTTTGACTTGCACACCATTAAACTTTCCTAACATCGCTGCTGCGCTATCATAGCCTTAACCTCTCTTGTAATCGAGCTCCAAATTCATAGAATGCAGTGAATCAAGTATGATGTTTGCTAAGTCTTCTCCTGTTGTTGAAGTCACAGGAATAAACTGAAGTTTGCTTTCATTTAAATTGTTTTCTTCATCCAAAAATCTTACATAAATTAAAGCTTTTTCAGATGTTGACATGCTTGTAGTTTCATCAGCAGCTACAGAAAAACCTTTACTTTTATTGATCTTTTCAACAGATTTTTGTACGATTATTTCATTGCAAGCACTAACTATTTCATTCTGAATTTGGTCAGAATTGTACATTGGGTGACTAGTTTCCAAATGTAATATAAGTGTTTCATCACAAGAATCCACTCTGAATCTAAGTAACAAACGAAAATTTCCCTCTTGAGAATGTTCACAGTATGGTTGGTCTAACCTTGTGCGGCCTGAGTAAACATGACCTCAAAGTAACAGGCCTTTCGTCATCCAAAAGTTTCACTTTTTTCGATTTTCTTTTGTTTGGCATTCACTTTTCTTATCAATCAAACTTGTGAGAAGTTGTTTGCTGTCAAGAGTTATGTCTCTTAAATTTTCTGCTCTAAAAATGCATTTTTTATGATATTTTGTTTCTTTATGGGTTGAAAATTTTTCCTAAGCTTTTCTATAATTATAAAATGGTTCATTTAGTACTGGTCCAAGGTTTTGACTACTGGATTACCCAAAAGACTGGTTTGAAAACAAAATATAATTTTTACAGTAAGCTTCATTTTTCAGTTTTGAATATGGCAACCAAATGTGATCCCCCAGCGAAATAATTGCATTTCCGATTATATTTTTTATTGACTGACTTGGTAAACTTAGGTTTAATGGTGGCATCCAAAAAGTACATTGTAGCTTCAAGGGCTCTGACTATAGCCAGAATTTTCACTAAAAATGAATATTAAAAATTTTGGGACAAAAAATAACAGAGGAGACTCGATAACTCATATTGAGTTAGAAAGCTCACATCTATCTAATCCTCATTATTTAATTTGAAATTACACATTAATACAGATGTCTATAGTCAGCAAACTATGTGACAACTGGATACACAAAAGTGGTATACGTAAAATTCAAAATTGGCTTTTACAAAGTTCAAAAGTGACCTAAATAAGATTTAAAAGTGCTCTTCAGTCATGGGCATAGAAAGCTGACATCTACCTACTGATGAATAATATTGTGTGTTCATTACAACAAAGCACCTTATAGGAAAACAGAAGGTTACTTTAAGAGAAATTTATTAATCCATGCTCCTTACAATAAAGTAGATTGACACATTGTTGAATAATTATGAATCATAACTAATTCAACTGTAAACTTTCGTAATTTGTATTTACTATAAAATCAAGATCAGATCAGTCATGAAGTGAATTAGTAATGCTGCCTTTCCTAATAAAAACTCGTTAGTCTGAATAAATGCAAGACCTAGAAATAAAACTTTTTAGCGCACAAAGTTGATGAGATTATTAACACATAGTGTTTTATAATATAGTATATGTTATATATTTACACGCCGAACCTCTCTCTGAGTAACGCCATGACCGTTCTTAATATACAAAATTATTTGGATATTATGAAAAATGTATTAATCTTTCTTCCCATTTGTAAAACTGCTTGATTTTTTTCACGGGAAAATAAATGCCGTGCTCTTACACGTGTTACTCTTTTAGTATGTAAATGAAACGCAAATAATCAAAATTCACCAGATTTCATAAATTCATAAAAACATATTTTTTATTTAAATTAAATTGTCGTGTTTATTATGAATTGCAAATCATTTATGCTTTATTCTTAAAAGGTAAAATTTATCAAATTTTTAAAAATGTTTTCGTACATAAATAATCTTGGGAAAATGATTTTATGTGATCTCAGTAATTTTCTTTCCATTCTGGGATTTCTATCAATCATTTTTTTTATCAATTTCTGAATACACAAAAATTATTTAACTTTAATGTTATTATTTCACTTATAAATTTTGTTTATCAATGTTTTTCTTCTTATATTTTTTCAATATTTCCGGTAATCTATCATGATTTTCCAAATTCCTAAAAAAGTATTCAATTGGAATTTTATTAAATAAATCATAATTTAAATTGCTCCTCCCTTACTCATGGAAAAGTTGAACATGAAAAAAACTTAAAATATCGTTAAATTGCATATCTTTATAATTTAAAGTACCTATAATAAAAGATTGATTATGGTTCTGCAAATTTTAATTTTTAATTAATTTTTACTAAATTTTAATTAAATTCACAAATGCATTATTAAAAATAAAAAATGTTCAATTTTGTCTAAATATTTTCACTTTTTAACATGATCGCCACCTTTTTCAATTTTAAAATGTACCGACAACTTGATATCATCATGCATTTATCGTTAATGTTTCAAAATCCAATCGTGGAAATTGATGCTTTGTTTCATGTTAGTTTCAGCACATTCACTTCAGGGTAGAATAAAACCAACTGAGGTCTTCAGAACATATATCATTTTAAAGATTTCTACACCAGTTGTTCAAATTCAGATTCTAGCTTCAAAGAAAATTATAATAAATGACTGAAAGATTTTTCTATTATTGGATAGATTCACAAGGCAGAATAATTTCGAAAACTGACTCAATTCAAGTTCCAATAAATGAGAATCAGTCAATACGGTCAATACGAATGTCATTACAGTGCTCACAAACCAGGCAAGATATTTACCGCGTTAGTCAACATTATAGCTCAATCATCAACTTTAGAATCAGCTTCATATTCCGTCAAAATTACTTCTTACTCTCGAAAGTTCCGATTCTCAACATCGAATCAACTCAGATCTACTTGGATATATAACAAATATATATTTAAATATTATTATTGTGTTCCTATAATAATTATTTAAAAATTAGAAAACTTATTATAAAAATTTCATGAAAAAAATAGCATTTCTAAAGTAGTTTTTGGTTTCATTTATTAAGCGCTCAAGTCTACCAAATTCTACAGAATATCAAATTTCATTTCAAATAAAGTTTAAAATTGGTTTATATTGGAAATGAGGAATTAATATTATTAGTAATAGTATTAATTATAAATTGATAAGTAGTTTATAATGATGTGTAAGAACAAAGGGACCCATGTGTGCATTGCATAAGCCGCGAGCGACTAAAAGTGACTTTAGCAAATACAACATAACTCAACATACGATTACGTAATGCCATATTATTTAATGAGTCATTTTTGTTTCAATGAAGTATAGGTCATTTTAATTTTTTTGTTTATATGAAGTTGTAATTTATTTCTTGTTTCAATAAATTGGTATCCATTCAAAATATAAATTTATTACATTGTGTCAAATGAGAGTTGTGAAATGAAAGTCGAAGAGTCTCAGTGTTCAAATGGGATTTTACGAATGCATTGTTACACAGGAATTCGAATGTGAGTTGCTTGAATAAAATGCTACGGAAGTTGTGATAATAGAGTTGATAAATATGCATGTTTGAACGACAAATTACAAAAGCTTGCCAAGTGGTTTATTACCATTTGAATATATATTCGTCTTATTCTTTTTATTATTATTAATATTATTAAAAATCCTATGAAAAAAGTTGAAGAATTCTTTTATTTATTAACATACTCAATGAGCAATGAGCAGAGCTCATGTTTATTCGTAAGATAACGACGAAGCCATCCCCAGAGAGAGGTCAGAGTGTATGGTATAATCTTAATTGTTGTTGCAACATCGAAATAGCTACATCTTCGAAGCATGATGTCATTTAAACTGTGTGATGTTACCTGAATAATAATAGCTTGTGTGGTATGGTCCTATTTTGAAAATGAGTTATTTCCGGCAGTAACTCAAAAGTTTACTGATCACACATACACTTTTCGTAACATTGCTACGAAATGGTACACACACTGGTCATATTACTGTCATAGGATCTCTGATTAATAATATGTATTTACTTCAGAGACCTACGCTGGCCAGTAAAATGTTCACCCGACCCAACCCGGCCCAAAACTGAAATAACCCCACCCTACTTGAGCCCGACTTTTCATAATATATTATAGTCCAAACCCGACACGACCCGAAAAAAAGAAAATAATTTTCAAGTCTATCGTAACGAATGCGTCGTTTTGGATAATTAAAATTAAATTTATGCAAGCTAAGACATTTTCTCAAGTAAATTTTATTTTGATTCATTCATCATTAGAGAAAATAAAATTATATTAAAAATTTATAAAGAGAAATTTTTTAATTTAATTAACCCGAATTATATAATCCCTATATCTGGCTAACAAAATTTAAATCAAAGGTAAAAAAATGTCCACCCTTACCCTTATTATATTAAAATATCACATAAAAATTATATTAATGTATTTTATCCAATTAATTTATTTTAATTATTATCCAATAACATTTGAAAAAATTAAAATTAATTTAATTAATTAAAATTATTATCCAATAAAATTTGAAATAAATAAAATAAATTTAATTAATTTTACAATTTGAAATTATTTTAATTAATTTAAATTATTATCTAACAATATTTGAAATAATCAAAATAAATTTAATTACCTTTACAAATTGAAATTAATTTAATTAGTTAAAATTATTATTCAATAAAATTTGAAATAAATAAAATTAATTTTACAATTTGTAATTTATTTAATTAATTTAAATTATTACCCAATAAAATTTCAAATAATTAAAACAAATTTAATTACTTTTACAATTTTAAATTAATTTAAATATTTTCACAATTTGAATTTAATTTAATTAATTAAAATTTATATAATATTTAATATTATTTAATAATAATTTAAATATTTTCACAATTTGAATTTAATTTAATTAATTAAAATTTATATAATAAAATTTGAAATAATTTAAATAATTTCACAATATTATTGGTAGTTTTTATCTAATTTATCTAGTGGAATCATATACAAAGTATAGATTAGTATTCGATATTTAATTTACTTTTATTTCTCCAAACTCAAACATGATATTAAGGTATTTTATTTTTTACAAGAATAAAGCTGAGTTTGATTGAGATTTTGCTTTAAGAGTCATCTAGATTCTTCAGCCTGTTGGGTTATGTGAGGACCTTTGTGAAATTTTTTCACTCTACACTAATTTTTTTTGCTTTTTAGGTGGTCATTAAATTTTCCATTTTTCAGTTGGTCAATTATTTTTCTCACGCAATTTCATCCATTCTTCGATTTATAAAAATTTTAATCAAGAAAATAAATCTATAAAAAAATTTCAATATGTGAAAATACGCCACAAATTTAACTGTAATTAAAACAAACTGACGAAAAGTTTCCAATTTCATTAAAAATAATTTTTTAAACATTCAATTTATTTTCATTCCGACTATAGATAAAAAATTTATTTTCTTTTTAACATAAATTTTTGATAATAATTTAAATGCAAAAAAGAAAAAAACAGATCAATACAAAACAAAAAAAATAATTTTTATCGAAATACAAATAATTTTTTTCATAAAAATGAATGAGTTTTAAAATGAAATCTCAAATAGTCAAAATAATTGTTGTAGATATAATTGAATTTCACTGCCTCTCCATGACTGATAAATCAAACTATTGCAAATTTGCATTTTCGTTGCAGAAAATTTTCACAATGTCAAATTATCGTAAATTCTGATTCAGAATCTTTTATTAACGATAATATTAATATAATTTCTCCCGTTGATACATTAATCAGATCCTCCCCCCTCCTCCTGCCCCCACCCGAGAAACTGAACTAATTCAATACTCTTAATGACAATCAGTTCATAGCGTTCAATATTTACATAGAAATAACCAATTATTTCCAGTTACGGTTCACTGGACTCGTAGATAAATCTCACTGACTCCAGTCACTAAGCAATACATTTGAAGTTTGTGCAATGAATTTGATTTTTCAGTCTGTGAGCTGATTAAGTTCCAGCGATGGAATTGAGAAATTTTTGAAATATTTTAATCGAAATCTTTAATTTCCTCTATTTTTCAACTTTTCAATTTGATTGCATTTTACGACAGTATAGTCTGTCTTCGACTTGATAGCGAAATCGGTTTCGACTGGACACTCTTAGACCTTAGTAGTGAGATGTGAGCCCGCAAACACAAAGATATCGGGAGCAGAAGATATTTTATGCTTAATTGTCGATGACTTATAACTAAGAACGTAACTTACTATGTGGATCAAGTATGGGTCATTGTTAAAGTAACATAAAGACCTTTAAATGACTCATCATTTATTTTAGACATAAACACACCATGGCTTTGTGTCAACTTTAATCAAATAAATTTTTTGAAAAGCAACAGTTAAGACGAAAAGATAAGTTCAACAGTAAGTACAAGCGCTGTGTCTAGGAAAATTAAGGAAATACCACCCGGGAATCGGGTAAAAATAAAATGATTTGAAGATATCCTTCCAAAGAATCTCTATGGAATGTTTTACATCAGATACACCCATTTACTTTTAAAAGAGTATTATTTAATAATCGAATTTTTTCCCATATAACTATTACTTTGCAGCAAGGGCTTATTTTATTATTCACTTATCTGATATCTCATTAATTAGTTATTATGTTTTAATTCTTACTGTAATGTGCATGAGTGTATATATTCAAGTTTCATAGAGTTTATTTTAATTTATTTTTTTTCTTAACTAAACGCAATCAAGATTATTATACTACACAACCTACGTACCCAAGGGCACAACTATGTTAGTACTCCAGTTAGTGGCTGAAAATCCATGAGCAGATAAGCCCTATTTCTAGAACTACTCCTGATGATATTTTCAGAATGCCAGTAAAAGATCTTTCGCCTCTTTTTAACTCTATTCATATCAAAATACACTTAACAAAACACACAATTTACTGAAAAACAATTTATAAAAGAACATATATGAAATTATAGAATCTAAGTAATATTTATAAATTTCAATTTTTTGTCAAATAAAAATAAAAATCTTAAAAATTACTTTAAAAAGAATTTACTTAGCAGTAATTGGCCTGGTTTTTGACTCTTCATGTTGATTTTCGCATCATTATTTATTTAGAGATTGTATGTAATCGGACTTTATTGTATACCCATCATCAGTTTAGTATGTGCGTGATTCGCTTACGGTATTAGCTAATTGTTAATTTGAAACAAGTTTTTGTTACTCAATAAATCAACAATACAAAAAATTCAATTCTCGCGGAAGTTTAATCTTATTAGGCCACTCCGGAGACCTCGCGATCTTGTAGAAAACCCACCAGAATACTCACTATGACCTACAACTGAGACTTATGTACAAGATAAGTGGTGGCCATTGACTTCAAATGTAGTTTTCAAGACTATCAGCGGAATGAAAAGTCTCTACCCAGGCTTATTCAGCCAAG
Source organism: Schmidtea mediterranea (assembly GCA_022537955.1). Classification (NCBI taxonomy): domain Eukaryota; kingdom Metazoa; phylum Platyhelminthes; order Tricladida; family Dugesiidae; genus Schmidtea; species Schmidtea mediterranea. The sequence goes on along the minus strand of CM039679.1, from coordinate 218,135,486 downwards.
AGTCGGAACTGTAATTTTCCCGGTCTCCACACACCAACGTATTTTAATTTTGGAATGTTTCATAAAAAGAAGTGAAGGGCTCGAATGTAAACCAAAGAAATAATCATGATTTATTATAAATTTTATTAAAAGAACATTGATTACATATAGGTCTCAAATTGTACAAGGTATAAGCACAATATTCAAGTGTAAAAAGGTAAGATATGATAGGAATTAGAAGTGAGCCCAAAATTCCGAGTATACTACTGTGCTTTTGTGTAATTTCTTTGACAAAACATGGTTGATCCACCCAAGCATAAAATATTTTTTACTTCAAATTCTTTTCATTTAATTGTTTTTGTTTTGCAATTTGTGTTTAAAGCTCGTTAATTTTACTCCTTGATCATCTATGCCGCTTTTAAGTCTCCGATTTGTTTTTTTCTGTCGCCATTTTTTTCAACCAATTTGATTGGTTTTACGACGATTATTTTAGTTTTTATTTGTAGAATATTTTCCTTTGCATCTTCTAATTTTATTATGTTAGTCTTATTATTTATTTTATATATTTCCGGAGTAAAGGTTTATTTGGTTTTTCCCATTAGGGGTTCCAGTCCAACAATTGTAATTTTTATTTTATGCAATTTGTAAAATTTATCAACAAATTTTTAAATGGTTGAATTTATAAATTAAATAAATTTGTTTAGAAAATTAACATTATTTTTGAAATTAACGTTAAAATACCAAGAAAAATTAATTTCAGTTCTTTTTATAAAATTAATAAAATATATTATTGTAAACAGAAATTTTTTAAAAATTTGTCATATAAATCCAACGAGTTTTTTCGTAATTACTAAAAAGACAGTAATACAATGTTGGTTGTCATTTACGAACAAAAATGACGATATTTCTTTCTTTTCGATCAATTTAGGTTTTCTACTACAATAAAAGTAGCAACATAAATCATTTTATTGACACATTTAAACTATTTTAATCAATGTTTAAATAAAACAGAAAAGATTAAAATATTTTATAAAAATTTAATATTTAAATAACATTTATTCCGATTTTTTATACATTTTTTTTACAAAATACACTTTTATACATATTTAATCATTTCACATTGACCGCTATATTTAAAATAATTAATTATCAAAAAAAATTAATAAAAATTGTCTTAAAACCCTTAATATGATTCACCACTGATAAAATATTTTCAAGTTTCCTTTTTGTTTTAATATGACAATTGATGAATAAGTCCAAACTAGACATAACTTTCCAATTTAGTTAATATAAAATATTATTAATATTAATATTATTAAAATATTATTTATGATATTTGTTAAAGATAAAAAACAAATTTTTGTCAACTTTGAATTTATTTATTAGTTATAAAAAATAAAGAAAACATTTGGATTATTGTTTTTATAATAGAATAATTAACTGATGAAATGACGATGTTCTAAGGCTTTTAGGCCGTCTATTAGAAAATATTTATGCTAGTTTTAGTATTTGCTTTCTAATTCGTTAAAATAATTTTTATTTACTAAAACAGAAATTTTGACAGTAATAGATATTTGATAAAATTTGTTTAACCTTCGAGTACCGATACCTCGAGAATAGGATGAAGTTACGCACGGAGTACAAAATTACCCGGATTAAAACTGATTAATAATGATTTATAAGTCAATATAAAAGTAAAATTAATGCAGTTTTTAATTTTGAGCATGTTTTTCTTTCTCTAAAATGCATTTTATTGCGATCAAATAATTTATAAACAATTCTCTTCGAGCGCACTTCAGTGGGAATATGCAAGCATGAACTGAACGACTCGTGCTAGACTTTAAGCACGTAAATAGCAACAAGGTCAGTCAGCAAGCGTTCGATAAGTTACTACGACTGATACGTAATGATTCACCAGCCGCCGTTGAATAAATGTATATGCAGGCGGTTTTGATCCCGTAAAATTTTATTTAAACTCCGATATTATTTTTATCTTTTAATATATATATATATATATATATTTGAATTTCATTCATTGGGATATCTTTGTAGAATACAAAAAATATTAAATACATATCATTATAATATTACAAATGGTTTAACAAATAAAAAATTTGGGTTATAAATGCACCCCGCTTAGGCGCGTGAAGTTTAATTTATTTATTTTTCTAAAGTGAAAACAAATTATTTCTCCAGTATTGTTGAGTTAATATTCCTATTCAGTAGTAAAAGACTTATAATCCAACTTCCCGTGTTCTTGATAAGAATGAGAAACTTAACTACAAAATCAAACTGTTCCGATTTTCAATAACACTTCAAAAACAAATTTTTTAACAATTAAATAATTAATTTTTTGGAAATAAGTAATAATTTTTAACTTAAGAATTTTATTTGCGTTTAAATCAATATTTTAGTAAACTAATTTAGATATCTTTTAAATTATTTGCGTTTACTACTAACAATTAATTTAAACAAATTTAATTTGTATTAAATAACTTTATAATAATAATTTATAATTTCAATTAATTGAGTAAAATAATTTATTTAACTAAATTATTTAATTTAAATTATTACTTTTTAAGCAAACTTTCTTTAAATAATTTTTTTACACATATTTGAATGTTTTTTATAATTAAGGCAAACTTTACCCGAATTACTGCCAATCTACGACCCATGATGATAAATGTCATAATATAATGATGAAATATTATAAAATCAAAAATTATTATATATGTTTTGTATGTCATACCCAGACTTCTAACCCTTACCAAAATAGTACCAAAAGATGACATTTATTTTCCAAAACATTTACCAATCTCGGCTGGACTCTTATTGATTAACAACTTTACTGGAATATCGAATTACTACCAATTTGTTGGTCAAAATGGTGTTTATGAATTTTTGAAGGTTTCAGATATAGGAACAAACATTGTGCTACCATATTATAAAGAAGAGGGTCACAAACAGATTTCACCACTTACTTTGGATCAAGAACATTCTTTTAATATCAGTGAATATTGTTATTTGTGTAAGAAAAAGTTAGTAGTTCCAGTAAGAGATCATGATCATTTTACAGGAAAATGTATTGGTCCTACATGTAGCAAGTGTAATTTATCCAGAAAAATTATAGAATTATTACCTGAAGTTTTTCATAATTTACGGGGCTATGACTTGCAACATATCTTAAAGTATGGATTAAATCTATTTCCCAATTAGAATTTCTCATGTATTCAATATTAGTAGTGAAAAGTTCTTATCTTTTATGGTATATGTTGGTGGACTTAGAATACGGTTTATTGTTTCATACCAGTTTGTAAATGATTCAATGGCTAAAGCTGTTAAGACATTGAACAATCTACCCTTAACAAAATTGATATTCAATGGAACTATTGTTGACTAAAAAAGAATATTCCAATATAATTTTGCAACTTCTTTAAACATTTTGGAAATCCCGTATGAATTACTATCTATATGCGAAGAAGTTACAGAAGATGAATATCAAAAAGCAAAGAAAATATGGAAAGAAATAAACTAACACATTATTAGATTACATGATGGTTTATTTGAAATCGAAAGCTTTCTTGCTTGCCGACTTTTTGCAACAATTTTGGGCGAAATCTATAGCTCATAATAGATCAGAACCTTCGAATTTCTTTGGTATTCCAGGTATGTCATGGAATTCGGCATTAATGACATTGAATGAACCCATTGAATTATTACAAAACATGGAAATTTATAATTTCTATGAAGGGGGAATTCGCGGTGGTTTGACATTTGTTAATAAGCATCACGTGGAAAGATACAGAGTTATTGTAAATCGGCATCAATAACCAATATGGATGGGCTTTAAGTCAAAGTTTACCCCATGGAAAATTTAGTTGGACTCATTATAATTATAATTATAATAATAACCTTGATAGTATTTTAGAAGATTGCATGAATTTAGACTTAGAAAAGCTGTCATATGGATATACTGTGGGAGTGGATTTGGAAATTCTGAATGAAATTCATGATTTATTGGGTGATTTCCCAATCGCAGCAGAAAAGAAATGTGTTTCAAAAGTAGATAAATTACTCTTAACGCATAATCCAAAGCAAAATTATGTAGTGCATTTTCGATTGCTCAAAATGTTTTTATTAATAGGTGTGCAAGTTGCCAATATTCATTGTGCTATCAGATTTAAACAAGAACCTATTTTCAAAAACTATGCTGGAACTAACACCAAACTCAGAACAAACACACTTGATAAAAATTATTATAAGTTGCTCAGCAGCAGTCTATATGGTAAGACTGTAGAAAACCTAAAGAAAAGAATGAATTTAAGATTGTGTAATAATCAGCAAAAAATGATTACATATCCATCGAAGCCAACTTTCCGAAAAAGCATCAAGATTGCGGATGATTTAACTGCAACTATACTGGATAAAGATTCAATTTTTTTAGATAGACCAAGTTACATTGGTCAAACAGTTTTGGATTTATCAAAACTTCGAATGTATGAGCTTCAATATATAGAATTAGCAAAATATCGAAATCAGTTCAATTGCAGTATCAACATGGTTGCTGGAGATACAGATTCCTTTTTCTTAGAAATTAAAAATTGCAAATTAGATAAGCTTTTACCTGCAATGATTCCAGATAATCTATTAGATACGCCTAATTATGATATAAATCACCGATTGTATATTTAAAAGTTAGACTCTGTCATTGGAAAATTTAAAGACGAGAGTAAGGGTATAGGATATAAAGAGTGTATATTTCTCAGACAAAATGTTACATTTTATTAGGTAATACTTGTACAACAAAAGCAAAAGGGGTAACATTGAAAGATATTGACATAAAACACCAGTCTTATCTCGATTGTTATAATGGAATAAAAATACCTAGGGTGTCTCAATTTTGAATAGGTACCAGTAACCATGAGTTGTATAGTTTATAAAAAACTAAAGTCGCACTTACAAATAATGACGATAAAAGGGTTGGAAAGAATGAAAGCCTGGCATATAATCATTATTTGATAGAGAATATCAATCAATTTACAAAATAATTATACAGCTGTGCATGGTCTGCTCTTCAAATCAATCATCAAGCTACCAATCAAACAGATCATCAAATTGTTCATCAAATTTCTCATATTTATCAAACTTTTCATTGACATATTTGTGATTAGCAATGTTGTACAGATTTAATAAATGTATATTTGTTTGTGATGTTGATTATTGTTATATTTGTAATAAAAATCTTATATATAAAGTATGTGTAAAATAAATAAAAATAATAATAATAAACAATTAAATAAATGAAAAATAATAATAATAAGTAACATGTCACTACTAGAAATCATGCTTGATAATAATATAAATATTTTATTAAAGACATATATAATTAAATAAAATTATGAAGTAAAATCGACAGAAGATTTATTTTAAATACTCAACTATTAAAAAAGAATAAATTTAAAATTTCATCAAAGATTATTTTGGCTTAGTTACCATTAAAACTATAATCGAATTATAATTGCTAAAATTATAGTTATGTTCATTTTCTGATGAATTGTTTTTGAGACATTTACAATGACGATTATACTGACTACATTTCATTCATTTAAACAAATATTTCCGTCAATGATTCATTTTATAATTTGGCTGTTTGAAACAAAAATTGTTAAGTTTAATAATGAAATTTTTAATTGAAATTTACAAATGTTGGTATGGGAAGAAAATTAATTTTGTTGTGTATATTTGTGAAAATTATATTCCTATTGTTTAAATTAAACAAACAGCTTTAGTTTTTAGACAATTATTGATTTTAAAAATAAAATTTTGAACAATTGTTCATAATTTACAATATTTATTTTCCCACGATTCAACTGAAGTGAAAATTTTAATTATAATTTTAATGAAATAATTTTATTGTTTAAATTAAATTGAATTTTAAAAGTTTTGTTTATCTTGTTCTTTGAAAAAATTTTTAAAACTTTTTTTAAAAATATTTTTATACAATATATTAAAAATAATACTTAAAAATATCATTTTCAACTGGCAGAGATATATTTTGGGAAATCTGATTGAATAATAGGTTAACCTTCATTTTGAAAATTTCAATTTCGAATCCACATGAAATAATTTTATCCCTACCCTTGTCTAAATCATGTTAAGAAAGCAATATTTCTTATATTATCCGTCTATGGTATACGGTATACTGTATACTAGGTATACGTTATACCTAGTGACCCAATCATGCCATGATTTTAGATTGTTTTTACCATGTAATTAAAATTTATTTTATTTAATTTGAAAACTTTAATTCCTTAAAAACGTTATTAAGTATTATTTTGGACATTACTTATTAACTATCAAAAACAATAGAGTTCATTGGACTAATATATGAAAAATTTGTTTATTCAACTAAAGAATGCCATTTATTTAATTTTATAGAAAGCTTATAGGATGCGATTAATGAAATCCTGACCTACCCAAATGATCTTGTGAGTCACTTTGGAAATGCATTATAATCCTACGAGCCGCATATATTTAACAATTATAATTTTTTCGAGGTGGAAATTAAAGACAATAAATCGTGTTACGTTTTTCAATGATTATTGATAAATTAACAATATATATATCATTGAGGGTTAAAATAAGAATTGCTTTTCGCGGGTGAATTCCTGAAATCTCATTATATTTTTATTTCCTTAACTATTTATAAATAGAGTAAAATTTCAAGAAATAATTTGTATGCCGTTTTTTAAATTTTTCGCTTCCGTTCAAATTTCTTTACTATTCAAATCATTTTCATTTGAAATAATTTATGTAAATTTTTCTTTGATTTTTCAATAACACATTTTATTTATTCATAAAAGCCTTAAATAAATTGCATTTTATCTTGTTAATATTCTTGTCAAAACGAGGGAAAGAAAATTCATTCATCCATGGAAAGTTCATTATTTAACTTTCTTTACACCAGCCTTACAGTTGCAAAGTATAATCTTAATATGCCAATATTGTGCCTTATATTGCCGTTATAGTGCCGTTAGTGGTGGAATACTATTTTATCTATACTACTGTCTGTCATATCGTTGTTTCATTGTAATTTAACGTGGTGCTATAAACCATGGCTTCTTAAAGTATGGGTGACGATCCTATTTGGAGCTGCGTGACTAATTTTAGGGGTCCCAAAAAATTAATTAAATACACCTGTTTCAGTTCATTAAAAACTTCTATAATAGAAGTTTTAATGAACATCCAAGTACAATTATGATTAAGTTTATGAATTAGCCATTTTTAAAAGGGCTGACGGTAAATTTTTTAATAAAGTATATTTTAAAGCTTGGATTGTGATCTCGTATATTTATGAGATCATTATTCAAGCTCTTAAATAATACTTTTAATCATCATTTATTGAATTTCATGAAAAATGTTACGAAATTATTTCATAATTTTTTCTACAAATCATATTAGAGTTATCGGATTTTTTAAAAATATTTTCGGTTCTAATTTTTAAAAAAAATTGTCTAAAAAATTAAAAATAGTATATTTATAGTTTTTATTCATCTGAACATTTCTATATTTTGAAAGTTTGCATGCATTATTCACTATGTATTATGTTTGTATGTTAAAAAATTTTTCTTCAAATTCCTTCCTTAAAATATAAGTTTTTATTCAGTTGGAAAAATTACATCCAGACACAGGTAAGTTTGTATGTCGATATATTATAACATTATAGATTTTTTCATTTTAGTATAGCAGTTTTTAATGAACTTTAACAGGTGTACAAAAAAAGTTTCCGCAACACCATACTTATGATAAGACTGAATACCGTTTTCTCTTTGTTTAATGAATTAATTTATTTGTAATTTTGCAAAAAATAAACAAGCACACCCAACTCATTAGTATGAATATTTGACATTGTTTATATTAACATGGTTAAACTTTATTCTTTTGCATAACAAAAAAAATTCGAATAAATTATTATCAGTAAATGTTTGAATTTGTATTCATATACTTACCTCTATGCCAGGGTTTATCAAAGTATGGGTCTCGTGACTTATTTTGGGGGTTGCAAAAATATTTACTTACAATGAAGGAGTCACCGTGTACAAAAGTTTAAGAAGCCTTGCGGAAAATGATATTTTGTATTGAATCTCGCTTCGCATGTGCGTGGTCAGCGATGTACTCGGCACTCAGCGCATAATGAAGAGAATAAATAAATTTCCTCCAAATTAAAAAAAACTAATCCACAAAAATATATTTTTAATTTTCTAATAATTTTTCATTAAATCACACAGACGATAAAAATATAAATATAATCTTGTATTTTTTTCAAATAATTTTAATAGACCTGAATCTTTTGTATACACTTTAATATCTTATTTTATCCACTTTTATCTCAATGCTTATACATGTTTAGTTTAACGTCCCAAATATACTGGTTCCTTTTGTAATTATACCTTAAAATATAATATATATTCTTTTTAACATATACCTTTTTTAAAATAAATTTTACAAATTTTCTAGAGCAAATCAAAAATTTACACAATATATTTTTTAAAAATCTAAAGACTTGACAATATAATTTGGCAATTAATGAGCTCTGCTTGCATCGCAAGAATACGGTCGTGTGCGATTTTTTTCAAAAAGTTTGTTTTAATAAATTAGTATTTTAACGTTACAAAAATCATAAAAAATTAGTAACAATCTTTTAGTGACAAAATATAATACAAATATCACTTTTACTATTCTATACATATATAAAAACGCATACTGAGTTTTAATATGGTAAGCTCTGTCTTATTCTTTGTTAAATTGGCCACAAAATATTGCTGGGTACTGATAAGCAACCAATCAAGCACACAGATAACAAGATATTACCACTAGAAACTATTCGAAAAATGATGTTGAGAATGTGCACTAGCTGGAAACATGTCAGCAAAAGGTGCGTCTGTCTGTATAGACTGCTAATGTCCTAACATACCCTTGGGTTAATTAACTACCATAGAAGGTTTTGTGCCCAAATAAATCTCAGGTTTCCTATTTACTTGTGATTAATTCATTCAGTAATATTTAAATTTAAATTACGAAGAAAAACAATTTCAAGACACAAATAGCTAATTTACTATGACATTTTACAAAACTTTAATTTATTACACTAATTTATTCAATTTTTTTGAAAATTCGTTGTTTTTACAATTTTTCATATGTTCGCTTTACTTGCCTTATTAAACGGGCAGCTTTCAATCTTCTGATACGCGCTTGCTCATGTTTTCATGGCCTCGGCTTGAGCGGTGGGGGTCTTCTTATTGTTACTGCCACATTGCAGGGTTTTGGCAATGAAATTGGTTGTACGGATGTTTATATCTATACGACACTGTCTTATGCTGGAAATCGTTCTGCTTCGGCATAAGTAGATTGTGCCGAGTGGTCGTGACGGATATGGCACTGCACTTCCAGCCTTGTTCTTAACCTAGAATGTTCTTTTATTTTAACTTTCAGTGCTCTGGTCGTATCCAGCTCTTCGTTTAATTGCTGCACGTTTTAATTGCTTCATGGCCTCATCATGGTATCTGGACATATCTTAGCGTAATTTATCATATTTCCTTGGTTCAGAATCCACTAAAATAAATATGTTGCTTTTTATTTGTTGAACCTTTTAATTTTTAAATTCAATTGTTTTATTTTGAGATAGGTAATCCAATGACAGCTTCAAAGTTCAAAATTTAAAAATATTTTATCAACAATTTATAAATAATGAGTTCTTTTGATTAAGATGTACATCTATAGTTTTACCATGGAGAGTTTCCACTCGAAGTTTATCCTCATTAAATGAGTCTATCGTTTCAACGATTATATCAAGAAAAGCATGTCGAAAGGTAACATATAATTGACATAATATTTTCTACAAAATTTGACTATGAATCAGATTTATTTAAGATATTCACGAATTTTCGGCACAGCTTTTTTCAAGTGATCGAAATAAATCTGATTCATAGTCAAATTTTGTAGAAAATATTATGTCACTTATAAAGAAATCAGAGGTGAAAAACAAAAACAAAAGTCCTTATAATATTAACATATAATTGATTATATAATTAGTTAAGCTTCTGCTTCTATTAATTAATTTGATTTAGAACTTCTAACTTGGTGGTTATGGGCGTGGAGATAATTTTTTAAACCTTAATATTATTCAAGAATTAAGAGGTAAAGAAAATTTTGTATTGTTTTATCTTAACATTTCGTAAATTTAGGAAAAAAAAATAACTGCTGGTTTCGGAAAATCAGACTTTCATTTAGTCCAGGTGTGCCCAACCTTTGCAACCTACTTTTTATTTTCTGAACAAATGGCTATCGACTAAATGCAAATACTTTGCGTTTTAGTAAAATTTAATAAAAAACAAACAAAAAAAGTTAACATTAAAAAATATATTTATTTAATGATGTTGGGCCAACACACAAATAGCCTTGAGATTTGTTTAAATGCATCAGTAATACAGCACGAAAACCCAGCACCAAGATAACTTAAAATACAATATACAACACCAACTAAACACTTTAAAATCTGAGAGAATATAAATAAATATAAAATCAAAAACATAAAAGTAAAATAAAATAAATACAAAATGCATCAAGAACCGCACGAAATCTACATAAAAAATAACATAATAACAAGAAAATTTGACCGTAAAATGACCATTTATATAAAAGTAAAAATTAATGAATTAAATGAATAAAAATAAAATATTTTTGACTGAATAAATTTAATTAAAAATGTTAAAAATAAATTACCAATTTAAATTAAGAAATTAATAAAAATTTAATTTAGATAACACAAATAATTTCAAAGTCGAATTTTGTTTAATCGCAATAAAAATAACACGCAAGGTTGAGGTCGAATTGTAGGTATATATACTGATGTGTTTTCACAAATTTTCAGCACAAATTGACAACCAAATTTCAACCAAATTGACAGACTGTGTACAGCCAAATTGACCAGACAAGATCAGACCAAAATTAACAGGCTGTATGCAGAGAGAAAAATTTAATTCCACTGTTAGCTGTAGCTGGTCAGATTGATTTTAAATTACCGTTGTCGATTTGTGGTATTTACTTTCCTGTATAATTTTTCAATTGCCTACAATTATGGAATTTTATGATATGAAATGAAGAGTTTATATGGAGAATCTTTATGGAATTTTATGATATGAAATGTTTATGGAGAATCTTATGGATTTATGATATGAATGTAGAATTTATATGAAGAATATACGATTACGCCTCGAAACTTTTATCGAATTTAGATGGTAACATTTAATTTTTTTTTATTATTTTTTTTGTGGCCCACAGCCAAAAACAAACTGCAAGCAATTAAAATTACACATAATCTATCGAACTGTATAAGTGCGTGTATAATCGCCAATAGTTCGTGCCCGTGAAGGCCCTGGAATGTGCTGGAATGAGCTGGAACGTCAATATTATCCGTATATAAGGGAAATTGGAAGGTAAGGAAGTAGTCTTGTGGTTGCTCCTTCATCATCCGTTTCCTGAAAAATAGACCTAAAAATCACTAATAACAATCGGCTAAAAATCACTAACACTGAGTAGTTCAGTATGCACTCCTTAACTATGAAATGAGCATACATAGATCTTAAGGACAAAGAGAGGGAATGGGTAGCGGGGAAGATTGCGAAATCGTTGCAACAGTTAAAATGAATAGCCATCGGAAAAAGATTAATCCGAACGACCAAAATCATGAAAAATAATGTTTTTAAATAATATATAAGATTTAAATAAATTATGTCGAATTGAAACGGAAAATATGGGCTGAACGCTGCGAAAATTTTCGGTAATAGTTAAATCATATATCATAAAAACTGTAAAATAAGGGCGGAACGCTGCTCAAACTTTCCGAATCAATTAAAATACTTATCGAAAATAGTAAAATAAAAGTGAAATGCGGCTCAACTGTTGGTATAAGACTATTATGAAACTGTAAAATAAAGGCAGAATGCTGCTCAAATTTTCCGAATTCATTCAAATACTCAACAAAAATAGTAAAGTAAAAATGGAACACATAAAATAAGGGCGGAACGCTGCTCAAATTTTTAGAATCGATGAAAATACTTTATCGAAAACTGCAGAATAAGGATAAAACCGTAAAATAAGGGCGGAACGCTGCTAAAATTTTTCGAATTAACAAAAATACTTTATCGAAAACCGGAAAATACAGATGGATTAAGGCTAGATTTTTTTTTAAGAAAAATCTCTCTTAAAGCTGAGGACTAAGAACGAATCCCTACATAAAAATTTGTTGATAATATTGATAATAAGTATAATAATAATAATAATAATAATAATAATAATAATAATAATAATAATAATAATAATAATAATAATAATAATAATAATAATAATAATAATAATAATAATAATAATAATAATAATAATAATAATAATAATAATAATGATAATAATAATGAGAATAATAATAATAATGATCATGGTACCTATAATAGTAATGATAAAAATTATGATGATAATAGTAGTAATAATAATAAATATAATGGTAATTATAGTAATAAGAATAATAATAAATGTAATAGTAGTAACAATTAATAAGGGTAATACAGATAATGGCAACAATGATAATGCTAGTGATAATGACAGGAGCATAGTAGTTATAATAGGGATAAGAGTAAGAGAGATAATGTGAGGATATTTAACATAGCAATGGGTTTACAGGCCATAGAAAAATCATCAATACGGACAAAGATAAGAAGGACTAAGCGAATGGACACTAAGCTAAATGATATAACAGTATGACCAACACTTGAAAGAGATAGGAGAATAATGGGACCTAAAAATCGAAATCGAGCACAGGCCTTCTATCGGCAGCTCGTTGGACCCATGGATCGTTCGGTCAATTATAGCATTAGCAATAGCTCTCACTTTATGCGGACGATCTAAATACTCGAACACAGTTCCAATGTTGCTTAGCAACGGGTGCCGAGTGGTAGCGAAAGATATTTGTATGGGGTTGACTGGGTAACAACCATATTGGTGGGTTACTGGGTAGTGATATTTAAACTATATGGTTGTTACACAGACAACCCCATATAAATATTCTTTCGCTTGTCACTCGACACCTGTTGCTAGACAACGTTGGAACTGTGTTCGAGTGGGTAGATTGTCCACAAAAAGTGAGCGCTATTGCTAATGCTGTAATTGACTGAACGATCTCTGGGTTCAACGAGCTGTCGATAGAAAACCTGTGCTCGCTTTTACATTTTTAGGTCCCTTTATATCATTAATTTCATCATTCATATTTACAATTCCCCCTAAAACCTCTTATTCACACATTTTTATGTCTCCACATTACTTTCTGTCATTATCCACTTATCAGATACTCTAAATAATATTCAAGTGACAACAAACATATATTTCATACAAGAAAACAACACATTTAGGGATGTCCATCAGGGTTAACTGAGATTCGAGCGGCTCGGCGTTTAGTCCGCTCTTTACGTCCGGGTCGATAACCGCTAGTCTTCGGTGTCGATTTTGGGCCTGTCGTCGTTGTCTCTCGGTAGGCCAGTTGGGCAGGGGCAAAGACAAGGGGATATGTCACTGCCGCTACTTCTTGGCAGGCTGACAGTGCTACTTCTAGCCCCTTTATCTGGGTCCTCAGGCTTTGGTTTAACTGCCTCTCTTCCGTCCAGCCCTTTTGTGCTGCCGTGAGCCTTTGATAAAGCGACTTTATCTTCCTTGATTCTATTCAGGCGGCCTTTGTTTGCTGGATTTCTGTGGTCAATTAGTATTAACTCTTATCTACTAATCTTAAATCATTTAACTGGTCATACAAACCGTACTATTATTAGACCAAAGATAAAATGAAGAAAAATCGAAGAAGTCAACTAATCATTTATTCAATTTCACTAGATACTAACAAACTTTCATAGCCAGAGATCAAATCATTAGCGGAAGTGGGGAAATCCGAGATACCCAACATCACGTACCTCAGCGGCCGGTTGAACGTTTGGGTGCTCACGATAAATGAATACTGGTCGCTTCGTATTTCTTGTGCGGTTGGGGCGGGACCTCGGAGGAAGGGCAACGTGTGTGCTAGTAGAGCCGACTGTCATCCGTTCATCAACCCAATTGCGAGTGGGGCTGTGCGGCGGCGTATAGTTGTCAGTGTCCGCGATCCTGCCGGCCGCGATATCTTCTTCGACATTCGCCAGATATTGCCGGGCCCTGACCACTTGGAAGTTGACCTGGCGCTGGTGGTCCTCAAGCCATGAAAGGAGAGGTCGGGCCTGATCGCGAATTTCCTGGGCCGGATTTCGGCCACAGTCCCGTCTGCCCGCTGCGAACGGTAGTGCATCATCCTTTAATGGTCGCAAGGTATATATCGGGGCTCTCTCTGTTGGGACACCGTGAAGCCCGCATTCCGCCATTGATCCCCAACCTGTGTGGGGATACGAAATATGGCTCCCGATTCATCTGAACGATATTTAATTAAATTGAATCATTTAAATTTTGGGCCGTTTGGCCGTTCGATAACGACTTAGTTGTGCGTCAATTAGTGTTTTCGTGCGAATTGCGGGTGATTTTAATGATACAGCATTCCCGTACGTTAATCTGTGACACCGCGTGATAGCATAGAGCTTCTATTTTCAGTCTTTAAAATTTATTATTATGGAAATTAAAAAAAAAATGAAGTAGTTCGACAAAAAAAAGATAAGTTCGACTTGTCACTACATCACAGCTGCCTTAAAAATAAAAATGCACCCACAGAACCATTCATTAAGGGATTTTCAATCAAGGTACAAAAACAAAATTTCAAATATTCAAAGTAGTTTAATGTTTCAATTATTTTTAAAAAAAAATTAAAGATTAAAATAAAAATTTTTTCAATTTGATAATCTTACAAATGTATGATAATTCCAAGTATTTAAAATACTTAAAAATATATTTAGATTAGATTAAGAGTCAAAAAAAAATTCATATAATATATCATAACAAAACCTAATGAGGTTTGGACACACTGCCTGACGTTCCTAAATGGTTGAAATTCGGTTAAATAATTAGTTGAATTTACGTGTCTTAGGTAACGAAATTGCCGTCGCAAAAATTGAGTAATGTTTAACCTTATCATTAATTACTTCATCACTAGTCCTTATGGGAATTACCGGTTATAAGCAATACTAATCGATCTAACGTCATCTTCTCTTAGTTTAATTATGGGGTTCCTATCTAAGTATATTTCATATTGGGTCGTCGTTCAGAACGGTTATCTAGCCAAGTTGGGATTTTATTTTATCAAGAAAACAATGTTTAAAATTTCTTAAATCAGTGACATCGGATTATTAAATTAACGGAAATATTTGGCTATTTTAAAGATAACGACCCCAAATACTCATCAATTGCAAGCCGAAATGCTTTCCTAATTGGTAATTAATTATAGTGACGTCCAAATCATGATCTAGTTAAAATAAAAATAATAATATAAATAATTTAATAAAATAATAACCACAAAAATTACCATACTTATATAAATTTGATAAAGGTATTTGAAATTATTTTCAGCGTGGGCTAACGTTCGATATGACTACCTACTACTAACGCATCATTAGTTGAATAAGCACAACAATTAGAATTAAAAGGTTTATTTGCGAAAAAGGGATTCCCGATAACTAAATTTGGATTATTTCATCTTATCTTCATTATCAAGTTTAGTCATTTTGGCATGGTTTGGTTATTAACTTATCGATAACCTGGAATCTGGGGAATGCATCAAACAATTGGATACTTCCTCGTTAGAACTGATTTCGTCTTCGGCATTCTCGTAATTATTTCAAAGGGAATATTTTGAATTGTTCGGATCGTTTTCTATGGCTAGCGGATTACGCCATCAAAAAATCCTTGCGTGAATTTCGAACATCGACTACTTTAGTTATGAATGGTTCGGTAGCATATATTTCCTTGAACTAATTTACAACATCGTGGTGGATTGGGGTCTGGTACGTCATATATTTTTCTAATCCATCATAGTTATTGATTTGCTTAACTCAGAATGCACCGTTGAGATTGTCGTGGTAAGATTTTATCTAGGACTCTTACAGATCAATGATAAATTAATAAAAAATAGAAATTTACTTGACGGTCGGGCTCTTGGATTTAGGACATTGTCATTGTCCGATATTCTGGTCGTCGTGTCTCCAGTGGTCGAATTCCCTTGGTGATACATTTCTAGTTCTTCAATAATATTTCTGTCCGGCCCGGCTTGTCGATATTCCATATATAACTCGGCGTTCAACGAGAATGAGTGCGACTATCGGCACACCATGTGGACTTGGCCTCCGCGATGAGTGTGTCTCGTAAAGGTCATCCACTATAAAATCCACTGTCTAACGCATGTGCATATCATCTAAATGTGTGCATGCCATTTTCAAACTGAACTGGTTCGGCTGCTATTACATAATCTGGATTTATTGACTGGGCGCGTCTGTTAAGTTCGGTAGTGTAATATTAGGCGTGAGAGATTGTGCCTATCGATTTGTTCTGTGGCAAAGTCAGGACAGCTGTATATAGTAAGTTTTCGATTTTTTCACTGATTTTATATTGTTGATCGATTTTGTAGTTTCAGACCTACCTGAATTTTAGCGACAATTATACAAATTTAACGCGTTACATTGTAAGTGTTATTCGGTTAGGTTTTGTAATAAAAAATTTTAACTTTGGATTATTTCAGGACCTCGGTTTCTAGGGGCAGTTGTCGGTGAAAGAAGAAATTGCTCCATGGTTCTTCCCAGTTTTCGGGCATTATTTTAACAATAAACATTTTCAAACTGGTATCGGTATTGGATTTCACAAATGAAATGATTTTGTATCCTATGGAGCGGAGTATTTTATCCCTTCTCTCTCTCTGCTACGCAAGGGGACGTTTGTTGGAAATTATTCGCAGGTGGATTCATGGGAACTTATTTCAGTGATTATCTTGGCTGCGATGATATCCGAGAGCCTGACTTATCTCTGATCGTGATCGTGGAATTTTCCCTAAGATCCTCGTCGCCTCAAGAACAAAAGGGGAAAATATGGTTCTCTATTTTATTGCTGATGCTAACTACAGATTTCCTCCTGGTTATTTCAAGTTTAAGTTGCGAGAGGATACGATGGCCGATACTGGCGTGAAAAATTTCTTTTTTTATCAAAACATTGGTGTTTGGAACCTAGTGGGGAGTTTAAAAGGTTCAATGTATAATAAAAATTGTTTGCTCCTCGTCTTTATTTACTCATCTGATTATTTATCGAGAGGGTTACTGTTAGTGGAAGTATCCGAGTAAGGGTGAGCCTGAGGTTGTTTATTATTTATTTAAATTATATTTTATTAGTTACAACGAAAACTCTAACGTATCCCATATTTACTCGTCATAAAATAGGCTATTATGGATTCCTTATCAATATTTTGGGCGTCTATGATATTAAATCGACTGATTTTCTATTAGGGGTTTTATAGATTTTAATTTATTAAATTATATTAGTTCCAAACATTACACCGAGAGTTTTTGTTGTTAAAAATTTTTATTTTATTTCCTCTCTTTGGCTCTATTTTAATCAGTATCGAGGGTTGAAATGACTTCCATATTTAAGAGACCTTTATTGTCTTTTACATGAACATCTTGAATTTACAACAATTATATTATGGTATCTTTCCACTTCCGACCTTATCCTAGAAGTTTTACATCAATGAGTGCTTATGATAGCCGCATTAAATTTTCGTTTACTCTAGAAACTCCTATTAACTCTCGATATAATGTTAGGACCTCCCCACACTCACAATGGGTTTACGTCTACTTGAGAAATTTTTTCAATTCTCATTTTGATGTTGGGGGTTTATAACGATGGGAGTTTATGACCGTGACTATTTTAGCTTTGGGCGAAATAACATTTCGAATTTCTAATTATCCGTTAGTTTTACTAAAAATATGCATATTAAGTCCATAACAACGATTTCATTTTTCTATATCCCCGTTGCCTTTCCTTTGGTTGACCTTAGGCGCATTATGTTCATATTATAGTTAATGAGTGCCCACTGCACTACTCGTGTGATGATTTTGAGCCGTATGTAAACATAATTTAGGTCGAGTTTATAGAAATTGAGAGACGAGGAAACAGCCAAAAGACCACTTCCTTATCCTCTCTTTCCCTATACGGAATATTGACGTTCCAGCTCCTGCATTCCGCACGCCGGGGTCTTCACGGGCACAAATCATTGGCGATATTCCACGCACTTACACGAATTCGAATAATATGTCGGATTTTATTAACTTGTAGTGTGTTTCGGCTGTGGGCCGGAAAAATTTCGACAATATAAGACAAAGTTTAAGCTATTTCAAAAAATAAAAATATAAATTACCCGATCCATTCAACATAAACAAAAATATCATAAAAACATCGCTCTCCCCACGCCGACACCCAAGCAGAGCTCCATCGAGATTGCGAGGATGCGACGTGGAGTGAGTTTTCAAACAAAAACTCTCACTTACATTGTGAAAAAACTGTTTTACGAGTAAAAACGATTTCAAGTTTTGAAAAACTGATTAAAATTGTGTAAAAATGAATCGGTATACACCCATCTCCCGATTTGCGCCGTTTCGATTGGCGACTATTCGATTTGCGCCCTCACCAAAAATGACACCATTTTTTCGATTTGCGTCTTAAATTCGATTTGCACCTTTGAAAAATTGACACCATTTTGTAATTGTAATGTTATAATCCAAAAAATTTGTTATTTTTTGTTGAATTCAAGTTTTTGTTTAATTATAATTTTTGTTTAATTATAGTTTTATGTTTTGTTATATATAAAGTGAACTACTATATTTATTTTATTATTTATATTTATTTAATATATCATGAACTACTAAGAAATAAATTTATTTAATTTAATACTGAATTTTAATACTAATTTCATTAATTAATTTTTCCAAGAATTTTGTATCCAAATATATGGCAAAATGAGTTACGATTTGCGTTCGCTTTTGTTGGAACCAATCTAGACGCAGATCGGGGGATGGTTGTATATACCTATTGTACGACCCTAACCTTGCATGTTCTTTTTGATTTAGTAAAACAAAATTTGACCTTGTAATTTTCTGGTATATTCTAATCTTTAATTTTGTTATTTTGAGATTTTATTTGACAATTTTTTCTTTAGATTTTTAATTGAATTATTTCTAATTCAAATTATTTGATTTTTATTTCATTTTCATGAAATCTCGCATTTTTTATAAATTGTCAAATTTGGTCAAAATCGTTGGGTTTTCGTGTTATGTTTATATTTATTTCGTGTGGATCTTGTTGCGCTTTGTTTATTATTTTAATTTATTTTTGTGTTTGTAATTTTTTATTTAATTGTTTTCTTCCTCGCATTTTGATAGGGTTAATTGGTGTTTTAATAGGTTTGAATTTAAATCTGCATGTTATTTTTGCATGTGTGTTACCGATTCATTTAAACATTTACAAGGCCGTTTGTGTTCTGGCCCAACAATATAGTTTTAAAACAGCAACACCCAGAAACCCACCAATGAGATGGTTGAGATTGACTATTATCAGCTATTTAACAATTACTTTGCACAACAGAAAAGACTTATAAATCTATAATGATCTCTGTAGCAAATTGAAACGACTTTTTGGCACGTATGAGACAAATGATGAAAATGAATCTGATAATATTCTGGCAACAGTTTCACGCGAGGATAATAATTTTTCCAGTCTGGCTCAAGAGTTAACACAACGTATTAATTCGTCTTCGATTCCAAAAACATTACAGTTGAAATTTGATAAGTTAAAACAAGAATTCCAAATTTTTAAATTGACTGGAAATAGAACAGAAAATCTAGAAAGACTACGAAATGCCCTGGACACAATTCAACCGACATCAACTGAATCAGAAAGAACATTTTCAATAGCAGGAAATTTTTTATCAAAGTTGCGTTGTAAATTATCAGATAAATCGTTGAATGCTTTGATCTTCCTCAAATATTACTTTAAAAATCCTTGGTGTTAAATAAAATAAAAATTTTTAGTTATAAAAAATAAATAGTGTGTATGTTTTTTTAATTTTTTTTCTTAAGTTCTGAAGCTTGAAAGCTTGACAAATATGACCAAGCTCAAGACGAACCAAGCCAAGCCTGAAACACCAAGCTTTCCGAAACTCTGCTCTTCAATTTCATTTGATTTTAAGTCTTCAGAATTTCTACTTTCTTTTGATTTCCTTTTACAATTATTAATAAACCGGAGCATCCATGCATAGTCTCTTCTCAATCGAGTTCAATCAGAATAAGTTTCGGGAGAAAAACAATCTACATGTTTATGACCTAATTCTTCTGGCCCAACGTCATCATCACGACCTTCTTCTCTTCCCTTTTGTCTACTTTAATACCCTTCAGTTCAGTCTGGCCATTCGTCTTCGCTTGAACTCAAAAACTTTGGTCCTCCCAGCCACTCTTCTCTATCTTGTAACTCTTTTATTGTCGCCCCTCTCAATATCAAAAAAAACTTAAATTAAATTCAGAGAAATTTTTGAATTTAAAAATTATAAAATAACTCATTTTATGAATCAAATCCTAAATGGATTTTTAAATTTTTATATTTTCATTATGTTTTTCTATACATTGTTTTAAAATAAAAATATTATTAAGCAATTGTACAAATGTTTCAATTGAATAATACAGGGTTTTCCTAAATGTTTCATCATCTTTATCAAAATGTTTAATCATTTAATTTAATAATTTGAAATCCTTCAAATAATAAAATTGTAAAATTAGAAAACATTAAAAAATTGGCAAAACATAACAAAGGTGAATTAACAATATTGTAATATGACAAATGGAAAGAACGATAAATACTACCATGAAATGCAATTTTCCAATGATCTTGAAGTCTATAAATATCAATTTTTTAAGCGCCAGGAATATTGAATGTCATGGATGAAAGGTATGGTTTAATGAAATATTGTATGAAGTTGATTAAAAGAAAGGAGAATGTTGGGCTTTGATATAGATACTGCTTGTTTAAGCGTGTTGTGCTGCTACTATAAATAACGTGAAATGAAGTTTGAAAAGTATATTTATAATAAATATTATTTTTTCTACTTTTAAAAAATATTATTTTATATTTTTCATTTTAAAAATTTATGATTTTTATTACGATAGCTATAATATTTCGTGAACCAAATAAAATTTTATTTTATGGCAAAATTATTTAGTTTATTTTTTTATAAAAAACAATTTTGTTATTTATTATAAATAAACAAATTTAAAATCTATCAAATTGTTAAAAACCGTTTATTAAAAATTTTCTTTTTTATATATTTATATTATTAAATTTAATGACTAAACATTTTGACAAAATGATTAAACATTTAAAAAAAAACCTGTAACTGTCATATCTGTAAAACATAACTACACTAGGGACTAAATCCCGTGTGCCCAACGCGTTGATCGCTATAGACTGGTCAATCGGCAAGAAATTTTAAGTTGATCCCGAGAAAATTTATATTTAAAGCTAAAATAAATTTTAAAATAAAAAAATTGCCTCCAATAACTAAAATTTTTGAAAAGCAAAAATTTGAAACTTTGAAAAACAAACATTTGAAATTTATTTCATTATTTGAATGCAAATGTAGTTTAAATCATTATAATTTTAAAACTATTTCAATTAACGTTCTTTAATTCTTTTCATTTGTTAACGTCGTTAAAATTTTGTATTTTACAAAAAAATAAAACGAAATATTTTCAATTAAGTAGGCTAATAAATTTTTAAATTTTGATTTTTTTTAAATACTGATTTATAAGTCTTTTCTGTTGTGCAAAGTAATTGTTAAATAGCTGATAATAGTCAATCTCAACCATCTCATTGGTGGGTTTCTGGGTGTTGCTGTTTTTAAAACTATATTGTTGGGCCAGAACACAAACGGCCTTGTAAATGTTTAAATGAATCGGTAACACACATGCAAAAATAACATGCAGATTTAAATTCAAACCTATTAAAACACCAATTAACCCTATCAAAATGCGAGGAAGAAAACAATTAAATAAAAAATTACAAACACAAAAATAAATTAAAATAATAAACAAAGCGCAACAAGATCCACACGAAATAAATATAAACATAACACGAAAACCCAACGATTTTGACCAAATTTGACAATTTATAAAAAATGCGAGATTTCATGAAAATGAAATAAAAATCAAATAATTTGAATTAGAAATAATTCAATTAAAAATCTAAAGAAAAAATTGTCAAATAAAATCTCAAAATAACAAAATTAAAGATTAGAATATACCAGAAAATTACAAGGTCAAATTTTGTTTTACTAAATCAAAAAGAACATGCAAGGTTAGGGTCGTACAATAGGTATATACAACCATCCCCCGATCTGCGTCTAGATTGGTTCCAACAAAAGCGAACGCAAATCGTAACTCATTTTGCCATATATTTGGATACAAAATTCTTGGAAAAATTAATTAATGAAATTAGTATTAAAATTCAGTATTAAATTAAAATAAATTTTATTTCTTAGTAGTTCATGATATATTAAATAAATATAAATAATAAAATAAATATAGTAGTTCACTTTATATATAACAAAACATAAAACTATAATTAAACAAAAAATTATAATTAAACAAAAAACTTGAATTCAACAAAAAATAACAAATTTTTTGGATTATAACATTACAATTACAAAATGGTGTCAATTTTTCAAAGGTGCAAATCGAATTTAAGACGCAAATCGAAAAAATGGTGTCATTTTTGGTGAGGGCGCAAATCGAATAGTCGCCAATCGAAACGGCGCAAATCGGGAGATGGGTGTATACCGATTCATTTTTACACAATTTTAATCAGTTTTTCAAAACTTGAAATCGTTTTTACTCGTAAAACAGTTTTTTCACAATGTAAGTGAGAGTTTTTGTTTGAAAACTCACTCCACGTCGCATCCTCGCAATCTCGATGGAGCTCTGCTTGGGTGTCGGCGTGGGGAGAGCGATGTTTTTATGATATTTTTGTTTATGTTGAATGGATCGGGTAATTTATATTTTTATTTTTTGAAATAGCTTAAACTTTGTCTTATATTGTCGAAATTTTTCCGGCCCACAGCCGAAACACACTACAAGTTAATAAAATCCGACATAATATTCGAATTCGTGTAAGTGCGTGGAAAATCGCCAATGATTTGTGCCCGTGAAGACCCCGGCGTGCGGAATGCAGGAGCTGGAACGTCAATATTCCGTATAGGGAAAGAGAGGGATAAGGAAGTGGTCTTTTGGCTGTTTCCTCGTCTCTCAATTTCTATAAACTCGACCTAAATTATGTTTACATACGGCTCAAAATCATCACACGAGTAGTGCAGTGGGCACTCATTAACTATAATATGAACATAATGCGCCTAAGGTCAACCAAAGGAAAGGCAACGGGGATATAGAAAAATGAAATCGTTGTTATGGACTTAATATGCATATTTTTAGTAAAACTAACGGATAATTAGAAATTCGAAATGTTATTTCGCCCAAAGCTAAAATAGTCACGGGCATAAACTCCCATCGTTATAAACCCCCAACATCAAAATGAGAATTGAAAAAATTTCTCAAGTAGACGTAAACCCATTGTGAGTGTGGGGAGGTCCTAACATTATATCGAGAGTTAATAGGAGTTTCTAGAGTAAACGAAAATTTAATGCGGCTATCATAAGCACTCATTGATGTAAAACTTCTAGGATAAGGTCGGAAGTGGAAAGATACCATAATATAATTGTTGTAAATTCAAGATGTTCATGTAAAAGACAATAAAGGTCTCTTAAATATGGAAGTCATTTCAACCCCTCGATACTGATTAAAATAGAGCCCAAAGAGAGGAAATAAAATAAAAATTTTTAACAACAAAAACTCTCGGTGTAATGTTTGGAACTAATATAATTTAATAAATTAAAATCTATAAAACCCCTAATAGAAAATCAGTCGATTTAATATCATAGACGCCCAAAATATTGATAAGGAATCCATAATAGCCTATTTTATGACGAGTAAATATGGGATACGTTAGAGTTTTCGTTGTAACTAATAAAATATAATTTAAATAAATAATAAACAACCTCAGGCTCACCTTACTCGGATACTTCCACTAACAGTAACCCTCTCGATAAATAATCAGATGAGTAAATAAAGACGAGGAGCAAACAATTTTTATTATACATTGAACCTTTTAAACTCCCCACTAGGTTCCAAACACCAATGTTTTGATAAAAAAAGAAATTTTTCACGCCAGTATCGGCCATCGTATCCTCTCGCAACTTAAACTTGAAATAACCAGGAGGAAATCTGTAGTTAGCATCAGCAATAAAATAGAGAACCATATTTTCCCCTTTTGTTCTTGAGGCGACGAGGATCTTAGGGAAAATTCCACGATCACGATCAGAGATAAGTCAGGCTCTCGGATATCATCGCAGCCAAGATAATCACTGAAATAAGTTCCCATGAATCCACCTGCGAATAATTTCCAACAAACGTCCCCTTGCGTAGCAGAGAGAGAGAAGGGATAAAATACTCCGCTCCATAGGATACAAAAATCATTTCATTTGTGAAATCCAATACCGATACCAGTTTGAAAATGTTTATTGTTAAAATAATGCCCGAAAACTGGGAAGAACCATGGAGCAATTTCTTCTTTCACCGACAACTGCCCCTAGAAACCGAGGTCCTGAAATAATCCAAAGTTAAAATTTTTTATTACAAAACCTAACCGAATAACACTTACAATGTAACGCGTTAAATTTGTATAATTGTCGCTAAAATTCAGGTAGGTCTGAAACTACAAAATCGATCAACAATATAAAATCAGTGAAAAAATCGAAAACTTACTATATACAGCTGTCCTGACTTTGCCACAGAACAAATCGATAGGCACAATCTCTCACGCCTAATATTACACTACCGAACTTAACAGACGCGCCCAGTCAATAAATCCAGATTATGTAATAGCAGCCGAACCAGTTCAGTTTGAAAATGGCATGCACACATTTAGATGATATGCACATGCGTTAGACAGTGGATTTTATAGTGGATGACCTTTACGAGACACACTCATCGCGGAGGCCAAGTCCACATGGTGTGCCGATAGTCGCACTCATTCTCGTTGAACGCCGAGTTATATATGGAATATCGACAAGCCGGGCCGGACAGAAATATTATTGAAGAACTAGAAATGTATCACCAAGGGAATCCGACCACTGGAGACACGACGACCAGAATATCGGACAATGACAATGTCCTAAATCCAAGAGCCCGACCGTCAAGTAAATTTCTATTTTTTATTAATTTATCATTGATCTGTAAGAGTCCTAGATAAAATCTTACCACGACAATCTCAACGGTGCATTCTGAGTTAAGCAAATCAATAACCATGATGGATTAGAAAAATATATGATAAGTAAGTTGATTGAATTGAATCGGGTTCTAGATGATAATGGAATCATTAGAAGTGACAGCAGGATAGTAAATACTGAATTTTTGGAAAATAACACAAGATACCCCATTATTTTGATCGATGAGAGTTGGATAGCGAGGCTTATAATAGGAGAACTACATGTAAAGAACAATCATTATGCAGGTGTCAATCACACTCTGGGAGAATTGAACCGGGAATACTGGGTGGTTTGTTCGAGAAAGTTGATTAAGAAATGTATCAAAGGGTGTTTTGAATGCAGAAGGCGAACGGCAAAGGGAATGGAGCAGATTATAGCCCCATTGCCATCATTCAGGTTTCAGGAGCCTTTACAGGCATTTGCGAGAATAGTGTTAGATTTTGCCGGCCCGTTTGAAAGCGAGACAAAAGAGATATATGTGTTTATTTACGTGTCTCCAAACTAAAGCGGTTCATTAGACACAGATGCATTCATTCGTGCGTTCATCCGTTTTATGGGAAGGAGAAGGAAGCCGTTGATGATCTTGTCTGATAACGGTACTAACTTTGTTGGCGCTACAAACGAAGTTCAAGAAATTAAAGTGGATAGTTACAAGGTCAATAAAGTCATGTCAGAAAATAATATTAGATGGATTTTTAATACTCCACTTGCACCACACTTTGGAGGAGTTTTTGAGGCCTTGATAAGATCAGCAAAGAAAGCCTTACAAGTTATTGTCGGGAGCGCTGATCTTTCTGATGAGGAATTGAATAGTGTTTTTATCAAGGTAGAAAGCCTATTGAACACTCGGCCGTTGACAACTCAATGCTCAGATAGCAAAGAAGATCTGATCTTGGCACCGAATCATTTCCTGTTGCTCAAACAACCAAAGAACGGAGATGAAATATTGAACCAAAAAATGGTGTGTCTCATAGAAGGAGATGGAGAAGGATTTTGGAAGTAACTGATCACTTTTGGGAACGTTGGAAGAGAGAGATAGTCCCATTATGGAGCATGTAGTTTAGTAACTTGGAGATTGGATTCAAAATTTGAGTGTAGGGTTACCATAATTATCGGTTTATGCTTGGGAATTATTTTTTTTTCTTAAAGTTGTATTTTATTAATAAATCTTTGTTTTTTGGAATTTATTTATTATGCTCATTTTCTAAGCAGCGCATTTATAAATCTTGTGTAAATTACATTTTTTTAAAAACTCCTAATCTGTTAATTGTTGTTGTATTTTACAACGGCATCAAATATAGAGGATATAAATTCCTGTACAACTTCAGTTGGTTAGCGTGTGTTGTTTCCGTTGTTCCATGAAGTTTTGTTGTGGAAAGTCGAATTTTATTCATTTGAATGTTTTATATATTTTGTTTTTTTCAGGCAGTTTATGCATGAGTTGACGAATTGTTTGGTTTCTTTCAGCTTGTTTGGCCATACAACTTTCATGTGCATAAGTTCATATGTAGCTTTGGTTCCTGGATGGTAGATGTTGTGAAATTGTTTGATCAGATTGATTTAATATTCTTCAGGAACTATTATTCTTTTATTTTTTTCGTTTTATTTGTCGTACTAAATTCCGTTGAACTTTTTTATGATAAGTGAATTTTTGGTAAGTAAGTTTTGGGAGGTTTTAGTAGTTGTTTATTGTTGGTTTTTAATTGTTTCTTGGTTTACGATTGGAATCATGCTGATTGCGTTTGTTTCTGTTTTGATTCGAGACACTGTGTCTGCACAAATGTTTGTTTCACCTGAAATGTATTTTAGTTCGCAATTAAATTATGATATGTAATTTAATTGTCTGATTTGTCTCGGTGAAGGTAATTTCATTTCCGTTGCGTTCACTAAGGGATTGTATGTCTGTAAATACATTAAACTCTTTCCTTTCTAGCAAGTGTTGGAAATGTTTTATTGTGTCATGTACTGCTAATAGTTTTCCATCAAAAGTGGAGTATAGCATTTGTTGTGTCTTGAGTTTATTTGAACAGAATGCTATATGTTGTTTACCGTTGATTTTTTCTTGGTATATGGTTCTTCCCATTGCTATTCCTGAACAATCTGTGTTGATGATATAAGTTAGGTTTGGATCAGGGTAGTTTAGTAAACATGTTTTTGACAGATTTGTCTTCGCTTTTTCGAAAGTTATTTTTAATTCTTTGTTCCAGTTAATTTTAACATTTTGCTTGATTTTGTTTAATTCATTTAGTGAAGCGAGGATTTCGCTGCATTTTGCCAAATGTTTGTGCTAGAAATTTATCATACCAAGGAAACATCTTAATTCCCTTGTTGTTTTTTGTAAAGAAAATTCTTTGATTGCTTTTATTTTATCTTCTAAATGTCTCTTCTAAATATGTGTCCCAGGAATTTGACCTCGTGTTTTAGAAATTCTCATTTCTTAATATTAATTTTGAGGTTGTGATTGTTGAGTATTTTTAGGAATCCTTTAATCACTGTTATGTGTCCGGGCTGTTTTTTGATTATTTTTAAAATGTCGTTTAAATATGCTACGAGTGTTTTTGTGATTTAATAGTATCTGATCTATAAACCTTTAAAATGTTGCATCCTGTGATTATTGCAGTCTTTTTTTTCTTTTCGAAAGTAATCTTCTTACTGAAGTAATATGGGCTGTGTATTCTGTAATTATATAATTTATTATTGGAATATGGTATTTGTTGGGTACTGTAATATTGTTCAGTGTTCTGTAATCTCCACATGCTCTCCATTCGTCATTTGCTTTTTCTTTAAGTATCAGTCGGACGACTAGTTTGAGTGTTAAATGATTTTGTTTTTTAATAAGTCGTTAAATATTTCCTTTGTTTTTTCGAGTTTTTTGTTGTCGAATTGTCTCTTTATAGAGTGAAGAGGATTTCCGTTCGTTATAATTGAATGTTCTGTTATACATTTGTTTAATTTTTACCGAGTGTTTGTCTGTGATGGTTATGTAACATTTTATTAGATCCTTGATTTCTCTTGGTATCGGGTTGTTTGAGTTTGATTTTGTATTTTCACAGTTTTTGTTATTTTCTTCGATATTGTGTGTTTCTATTTTTTTAGAGTTTGAATTGGTTTTACTGTTGCTTGAGGTCATTTCAGTTTTTGTTTCTAAATGTTTGGAAATATTATTTTATGTTACTGTGTTATACAAAAATTAACAATGTTTAATCAAAGGATATGACTTACTATTTTTTACTAACAGTGTCTCTATCATTTATACTAGGTATTCTGAAAAAAAATATAAAATGTAAACAGTTGATTGTTTGATGGAAAACAAAATTCCAAAAATTACTCCGGTTGGTTTTATTCTAAATTTGACTTCTCTTAAATCCTAAGACTTCTTTGTTCGCTTGGAGATTAGCTTCATAGTTTTTCAAATTTCTGTATTTATTATTGGTTTATTTTTGTTTAATCCATTTTATATTTTTTTTATTATGATTCTTATAAAAAACCAATTAGCTACTTTAGATCCAATAAAAAACAAAATAAATAAACACAGCATACACAACTAAAATAACACAAAGCAAATTATCACAGCAATAGATCACAATTCTTTTGACTTTATTCACTTTTAAATTTTTCTTTAATTTCAATTTACAATTCCGGCTTTCTCGCGAAGTTATTCTTCCTTCTGATACCATATAATTTTATCACTTTTCCAATTCAGCTTATCGCCTAAAATTTTCTATTTATTAGTGTCATTGTTCTTCGTTTAGTGTGTAGTAGTTAAGCCTTTTCCAGGACTAATCAGCAACATCATGAAGGTCTAGAGATTGATATTTCGGGGAAGATTTCTAATCTGCTATACTTACTAGTCGCACAGCTAGTCCACCTTCTATTCACCTTGGTCCGAAGAAAAAAACCATTCAGTGTCGCTCAGCAATGATTTTTCTTGCGTGCATGTATAATTTCTCAATATTTTAGTTTTATCATATTTATTAATTGTAAGTAATTAACTATTATTATAATAAGTTTTCATTTTAATGTAGGAAAAACAAAAATTTAACAAGAAAATATCAAATTCCATTTCATTTAAAAAATGTTATTTAAATTATCAAATTATTAAAATTGACATTATATATAACAAATAAATATCAAATCAAATAAAAATTACTCTTTGCCAAATAGTTGATCATATAGAACATAAAATCGGCTTGTGATCGAAGTAAAAATTTGAATCAATATTTTCGACTGAAAGGAAAACTACAAAAATGTTGATTTCCGATCGTGTTCGATTGAATAATCAAATAAAATTTACTAATAAAATGGTTTGAGAAGCTGTAACCATTGAACTTCTAAATAACGTAAATTTTCAAAGAGTACTGACTTTTGGTTCAATCAGCGGTGCATTTTATACACTGTATTTTTGTGTGTTTTATTTTAATGCAGTAAATCAAAATTTTCATTAAATTAAAATTATATTTTCTTGTAGTTTTTGATTATTTTTGGTTGTTTTGTATTATTTATTCCTAAATTTGCGTTTCACATTTAATTAATTTATATTTACCTTTAATTTGTTTTTATAAAATTGCCAAATTTTATGATTTATTTAATTTTTTTATTTTCTAATTGGTTTTTTAAGTATTTTTATATATACCCTTAATATGCAAATTATTGTTATTTTAATTTTTAGGATGCTTATTTCCTATTCTTTCATGAGTAATCCTTTTAAACTTTTCAAATTTACTGCATAATTTTTGTTCTCTATTCTCGTGCTGATTAAACAAAAGACCACGGTCATTATTTGACTACCACCGATATTATCACGTATCTATACACGTAGGTAAACAAATTTTTTTGGTAATTTTTACTGTGTTTTGATTCCAATTAAATCTATTTCTGCAAAAAATCTTTTTAAAAAAATCTGGGCTTTAATGGGTTAGATAAGTGAGCTTTCCCAGAACCTTTTTTTACCAATAATCATATCTGAATTACTCTCTCCGTGTATATAGCCATTTTTAATTGAGGGAATAATTCTACTTTCATAATTTTCATATCTAAAATATTCATGATTTAAAAAATAGAATTTTTTCTTCGAAAAAGATTTAAAATTTCGTGCATGAAATTTGAATTCATAATTATAAATAAAATGATAACGAGCAATAAATTAGAAAAAAGTTTATTTTTTAATATATAAACAAAAATTCAAAAACAATTTTTCATTAAATTTTTTTGAACAAAATATTTTTTAAATTTCTAATTTCCTTTTTATATTTAGGCTTTTTGATTTTGTTGACACTTGAAAAAAACTTTCAAATTTTGAATCCATTTTCCTAACTATTAAATTACACGAAAGCCAAGGGCTCAAACTGATTACATTCTTAACAGATCTGCTTATTGTACTTATAATAAAAGATCAAAAATAAAGTAATTGTTTAGAAAAATCTAAAAGAATAAATTACACAATATTTTACTGTTTAAGTGGAACGAGAAAAAGTATAAAAAAAAATGAAAAATTCTTTTTTAAATGGCCTTAAAATTTCTGTATGAAAGGAGCTTCAAAGTTAGTAACGAGCTATTGAATACAAATTAAAAGTCACAAAACTTACAAAACAAAATAATTTCAAATGATAAAAAAAACAAACTATTATCAAACTTTACATACAAAATCAATGAAAAGTGTAGAAAGTTTACCGATATAACGTAATTTAGGGGTTTCCAAGTTCAAAATTGTTAAAACAACTTACTAGACAAAATTAAGTTAATTTATGAAATAAAAAAATTGGTATTGTTTTTGACATGTCAAAACGTTACATTCACAAGCTTATTATTCATGTGAATATACTAAAGGTCCATTTATAAAATTGAAAGTAATAGAAACATATTGAATAATAAAATAAATTTCTCTATAAAAATAATAAATATACAAGTGAAACTACAATGAAACATTTTGTAGTAATAGCTTGTTTTATAGGAATTAATATTTGGATAGATGTGAGCGTAAGTTATAATATTTATAATTAAATTT
This sequence comes from Schmidtea mediterranea, assembly GCA_022537955.1. NCBI lineage: Eukaryota > Metazoa > Platyhelminthes > Tricladida > Dugesiidae > Schmidtea > Schmidtea mediterranea. The sequence goes on along the minus strand of CM039679.1, from coordinate 218,104,086 downwards.
TTATTAATAAATTTTTAATTCTATTCAATATAAAAATAACAATATAAAAAAATGTTGATATTTAAAGTTTATTTCTTTTTCCATCCTTAATATTGTTCAGAAAAATTTTATATTTTATAAATTGATAAAAATAATAATAATAATAATAATAATAATAATAATAATAATAACAATAATAATAATAATAATAATAATAATAATAATAATAATAATAATAATAATAATAATAATAATAATAATAAAATTATAAGGAATTTTTTTGGTTTTCACCTCTGATTTATTTTTATTTATAAAAGACATAGTATTTGCTACAATATCTAATACACAGTAAAATTTTTGTAACAAATACAATGTCTTTTATAAATAATAATAAACTTTACAATATTTTTCTTTGTAGATAGCGGAATCATTTTTATAAATAAAAATAAATAACAATGTTATCCAATTTCAGCAATGTTTATTCATAAAATATGAAATATTTCGACCTAGATAACATTTCATAGATAACCTTTAACAACTCTTTCACTTTCTCCTCTTGGTTTTACTTGAAAAATTATCAAATAACTCATCTTAAAAATCATAATTTAAAAATTATAACTTAATTTAATTTTAAATATTTACTCATTTGTTTCCTTTTCAAGCGTGAGCTATATTAATATTTTCATTATTATGCCAATTTTTTGCTTTTGATTCTAGTTTTTAGTTTATTTTAAAAGTTAAACCCAATTATCTCATTCAAACTCAGTCTATGCTTCACCGGCTATTCAAAATAAGATCTCTCTCTAAAACATAACCAAATTTGCATATTCATCCAAGTACTTTTTTTTTAACTGAAACTACTTATTTATTTCTACATAGAAAATATTTATGACCATGGTAACAGAGTTCTGTGAATTTACTACTAAATATATATTTAATAACAGAAATTCTTATTCAAGCTTGGATTTCAAAACAATCATATTAAAACAATAAATTCCTATTTTTAATTTTTAAATTCTGATTAAAAAATTCGAATAACATTAAACCTTTCAATCAAATAAAATAAGAAATATCATTTAAAGTTTTAGTCATATTTATTCCCATGTTTTAATCGGCTTTAAATTTAAACTTTTTAAAATCTATGGCAAAATTTGTCTTTCAATGAACATAAAAAATCATGTTAAAAATCTGAGCGAAAAATATCCATGTTCCCAATGGACACATCGGCAGCGCCGTACCATGGCAGGTGCAATCGTACCGGGCCCCCTATGTTCAAAGGGCCCAAAATTAGCTGATTGTTTCCTTCTATCTGGTATGAAATTCGGCCTAACCGAAAAATACTAAACTCAATAAGAAATTTCCTGGATATGCATTACTAGTCCATTGGAAATGGAACAACCAAAACAATTAATTATAATGATATAATTGACGAATTTGCCAGAAAAAAAAGCAAGAAAAAAATTTCTAAACCGAAAACTCCACATACTAAAAAATATAAACTAAACATTTTAAATTCGAGGAAATTTTCCACTAACGTGGAAACAGGAATTAAGGGTGTTTTAACTACCTTCTTTAACACTTGTTTTAACTGAATAACACCTCCTATAATATAAGAAAAAATATCACATAACTTATTATTGGACACACAGAATGAATAATAACTTCACTATAGAAAGTAGAAAAATAAATTTAAACTGACACAAAGCATAATGAAAATGCATATAAACTTTCAATGTTTGGAAATATTCACACGAATAACAGCTCTTTTTACTATAATATTATAATAAAATATTATAAAGTTTAGTTTAACTTTACCTTGCTTATATTTTTAGAAATTTCCGAAAAGCTAAATAGTCATAAAAATTTCGATAAATTGGATTTACACGCTAATTTGTATTATTAGAGTTCTTATTGAATTTAAACGGCGGTTGTTGTTTGCTGTCAAATAAGAGAATTGTCAAATATAACTGAGAATTGGATACGTACCTTTTATTTTATTAATGCAAATTTAAACAACTATTCTATTTTCACTATTAACCCGCCATTAATCGCGGTAGTATTGCTAACGTCGTTATTCGCGCCTGAGCGGATAGCCACCTCACAGTTTTTTAACGATTTTAACTTGGAATATCGAATATTTTTTATTTATAATTCCTTGAAAGTAGATGGACCCACAAATTAGTATAGTTAAAAGGAAAAAACTGTTGAGATGAGCTCGGTACCGCAGCGTGACCAACGACGGGTTAAAAATACCTGTTACATTGTAATTGTAAAAATAAAAATTTTAAAAATAATAAATTTTATATATTTTTAGATGCATTGAATTTTTTAATAAAAGATTTTGGACAATGTAAAGAACTTAATCAAACATTATATAATAATCAAGATTTTAGTTTCTCTGTGCAATTTACAAAAAAAGGTTCTGGGAAAAAACTTGAAGAAAGCAACAATAAATATTTTTTTCCTTTATTTACTCCTATATTTATGTAATAAAATTAAGATAATATAAATATCATGATCTACGTAAATGTGGACAAATAAAATCTGTGTCTTATTTTACTTTATATCTCTGATTGAATTGCTTATTTCCACAAATGTTTTCATAATATATACAAATTTGGACAAATTTAAATACTTTTAAATTTTAAATTAAAATTTAAAACTTTGTGGGAAAGAAAATGTGAATCAAAGAAAAGCCAGAGAGTAAAAGTCTTGATAAATCTGGTTTTGGAGGAATTAGAACCTATTTTAGATAGAAATATTTCTTATTTCATTTTATTAATAAAAGCTACAGAAATTGGCTTACATAGTTTATTTAAATTATATGTTTTTAATGATTATATTACAGAGAAATGGGATACATATTTTTTGAAAGAAACATTGCAAGAAAATAGTTGCCCCGTAGAAAAAATTCTTTTGTGTTTGAAGGAAAACAAAAAATATCTTCGATCAACCGTGACGGAAACTGTATCAAATGATGTATCAATAATGTACCTCAAACGTGATGTTTCGTCAGAAATTGAATTTTATGATGTATAAAGTATAAATAACTTAAAATACTATAATTAAATGTCTACCTGCGACAAGTGCTTAAAGACAGCATATGTATAAATCATTTTACGCTCTTTTCGAAATATAAAGCCTATTTGAATATTAATACTCCTTCTGTCACATAATAATGGATAGTTTCTCCGTTTTTCTTGTCCCATGTTACCGGAATTGATTCTTTAAAAAACTGAATTTGTCAAAAAGTTAATATATTTTTATTAAATTTATTTCTTAAAAATGACAGTTCTGCTTACGTAAGTGCACAAAAACATATATTTATGTTGTCACTTGTGATTGCTATATTTTTAAAAAGAGAATGAAAGTTTTTTATTTTTTTTAGAACGGAAAGAGCTAATATTTCTGCTTTTACTTCTAAAGATACGGGTAGTGTGCTATTGTTGATTTGACGCTCCTTGGCCATATGTGGTTGCTTATAATTGTTTCCTCCATTTACTTTGATGCTTTCAATCATACAACTTTGGAGAGATAAAAAACTTTTTTCAACAAATCACAAGGTATGCCATTTAAAGGTTTTCCAACAAATTTGATAATGTCATCTATATTAGACGGATAGGCACTTTGGATGGATAAAAAATGTCTCAAATCCAAGATATTCATGTCGGGGCTATTAGGTGGTTTACAGATCTATCGAATATCAAATTCATCACTTGATTTGTGTTGGACAAATTCTGAATTAGCTATTGAAATATGAGGTCTAGCGTTGTCTTGTTAAAAAAATCGTTTTTACTTCGTTATATGCAATTTCCAGGACACTTTGATTTAATTGCTGGAAGTACTTTTTCAATTACCATTTACGGTACTCTTTTTTTATCAACAACAAGGGTTGCGGAAACGAAAGTGCCTCTACTACGATTTTTGCTATTCCTTATTGTAGGTACCATTTTTATAAATGGCCAAATTCCAATTTTGCCATCAAACCGTTCATTTTTATGTGCATCAAATCTAGATCTAGCTACAGCGTCAAGAAACATCACTTTTGTTATGAATCTTTTTGATTTTACTTGGCGATGCGGTTCAACCTCGCCTGTTTCAAGATAATAATGGCTTTGTTCCTCGTGTAAATAAGACCACTTTTTATCAATGTGAACCATATCAAACTTATCCGGAAATCATATTATACCATCTTCAATAATTCCAAATGAGGGAATACAAACATAATCGGCTCCTTTTTATTTGCATCCGTCAATAGAGGCTTTAATGTTACCATGCAAACTCGCACTTCTCCAGCTTTTATCTGGCGGCTACAGAGACGTTTTTTGACATTTTCAAGGCACCAGCGAGTTATTTGATTGTTTTCTTCGTTTGTTCAGTGGCACATATCAAATTTTGCCATTCATTTCAAAATTCTTCTTTTTTGGACCATTTAGACTGCGTATTTTTGAAGCCACATTCAATGGACTGATTTCTTTGTCTCGTTTCCAGATTTTGGCTACAGTTTGAATAATCACATGGTATTGAGCTGCTATGAAACTGTATGCACCTCTCTGTTGGGCTTAGAGCCAAAATTAAAACAAAAATTACAAAACCAATTTAAACAAAAAGGTGAAAATTGTATAAGTTAGAACAAAATGATTAATGTAGTTTTGAAATTGTCAATATGGCTGCCGTAACATAAACACGCACCGCAAGAAGAGACCAAAAACAAAATAAAACATATTAATTAAAACAAATTAAAAATATAACAAAAATTAAATAAAACAAATAATTAATTAAAATTTCGAAAAAATGCCTACAGATGCAAAAAGAAACATACGAAAAATAAAATAAACTGCCAAAACCTTGCAAAATAAGGTTTAGAAAAAACACAGGCAGAAGAGGCGACCAGAAAACAAAACATTGGGGTTTAAAAAAATAATATTGTAATAAAATAATAATAAAAATAAAATTCAACATTGTAATATTAATATATCAAAAAATAAGGAAAAATATATAAAAAATTACAAAAACATTTTGAAATTAATAAAATAATTAAAAACCCTAAAAATGGCGAAAAATCGCCCATTGGTCGCACACAGGCACAAAAATACTATATATACGGCAGTCATTTTCATAATTTTCAGACATTTTTTCAGTCAGGTGACTACTAGAAAAATTTTTTAGACATTTTTAGACTAGCAGTGAATCATTCTTAGACCAAATTTGTATGCCAATTTATGCCAATTTTTTCAAATCTGGTTGCATGATTGTGGATTGTAAGTACTGTTATTTTTGTGTAAATATATATTTCGAAGTCTTGTTACTTTGATTTCATTCTGGATGGTCGTGGAATCTTTTGGTGCCACCGACAAATCCCCCTAAAATCTTATTTATAATAAGTATTTAAATAGATGGTTCATGGGACCGACCGTGTGCCGGCTAGTGGGTGAAAACCCTTAGTTGAGCTCGTGGGTCATGCCTCGTGAACCCCTCGGCAGTTCGCAGTCGGTTCTGGCTTTGTGCGCAGGACCGCTACGCAGGGCGCCGTTGTATACTCGAGGCGGCTGCTGAAAATGTGGCCGGAGCGAGTCGGAATAAAATTCGGGAAGTGCGACTTTAGTTAAGCGGGAATAAAGTTTTGTAGGGAAAATTTAAAACTCTGTCAGAAAATAAATCAGAAAATCAAATAGGAAAGGATAGGATAGGCTAGGAATGTAAATTTAAAAGTATTTTTCCAAAAGTTGAATGATCTTTTCTGACAGAAGAGAGGAACGTTTATTGAAGTGATCACAGAGGGTTTTAATTACTTAAAATCATGGGAAACGTACCGGGAATTAAGGAATTGTTGATTAAAATTTTAATACAAGGAAAGATAAATGTAAATTAGGAAAAATGTAGTCGATTCCGTGATTAAACAAATGAAATAGGAAATTTATCCAAAAATAAGGGAGGAACGCTGCCCAAATTTTTGAAGGATACATTTATAAATAACGTGTAAAGATGACAAATAAGTATGGAAATTGTAGGAATAGACGAGTAAGGACCAGAATATAGAAAAAGAAAGACGTAAGACCTTCCATCGGCAGTCCAGAACCCGAAAGTGAAAATATCATGAGGAGTAGTTCTAGAAATGGAGCTCACCTGCTCATGAATTTTCAACCTCTATGTACAGTACCAACATGGCGATTGCTATGAGTACATAGGAGGGATAGGATAATAATCTTGCTGGCGTTTAGGGGGCAGTCACACAAAAACCCTAGATAAAATAAATAAAAATCCACCCTATTCGCCAACATCTATTAAGAATTTTGTTGTCATTTTCACATAGAAAATCCTCATATATTAGCATCCTTTGTTCATTGGAAGGTTCACGTATATTTCGTTCCATAATTACTGATAAAAATTTGAAAAAATTAAACTTTTATGACGAAAAACTAAAATGGTGTCTACAAAATCAAACCAAAAATGAAATGTCAAAATAATACGGATGTGTAGAAATCATAAAACATTTTTAAATGTGAACAATTAAGTTTAAAATAATCGTTATTCTTTAATTCTTGACAAATTAGAGTAATTTAAGCTTTTTGTTTATCTAGTAATATGGGACAACGAGTTTTGTAATTTTTGACCTTTTATGAAATAATGATGAAATAAAACAAGATTTATGGTAAATGATGTCTTTTAGAAAGTCGTATTATTATTTCAACTCATAAGAAAAAAAATATTGGACAGAGGGAGTAATAAAAACTGTGCTATCTTGAATAAAATATGTTAATTAAAGAAAATACATTGGTGTTTTTAAAAAGAAATAAAACTAATTCTAAAGGCAAATTTTTTGAAAATTGAAAAATCAACAAACTTTTTATTTTCAAGATATTTAAAATGACAATCAATTCAAAAATTAATTCAACTGCAATTGAATTTTTTTAAAAGCATTCACTTGAATTGCTATTGCATAAATTAATTTAAGGAGCTTGTCAAAATTTTTAACAATCGATGAAGTGTCAATGATTTGTAAATGATTACAAAATTGGGTTTGGTGCTACAAAGATACTTTTAACTAACCAAAAAAGCAGCATGATGTATGCAATTGTATTTCGTTTGATAATGGTGTTTTATTTTGACACATCATTTTCATATTGAATCTACTATAAGCAAACAATTTATACATCATATTTATTGGTTAAATAGAATATGTACCAAATAACAATTAGATTGAAATTGTGTGCTCATTTGAAGAACGTGGATATTTGTCAAGTGGTTCTGATTGAAAGTCATCAAAACTGTCTGGATCTACATGGCAGTACACATTTTCGGATTTTAGCAGATTAAAAATTGAAATTATGCATAAATTATAATTACTGTTAACTCTGAATTAAATCCAGAGCCCAATCTAAGCAGGGCGCAAAAGGTATGATGAAGCCGGACCCTCTATTAAAAGGGGTCCCGCCAAACACTTATCAATGCACTTTTTTCAATTAATTTTTTTACTAAAGGCACACACTTATTGTTATTTTACTTTTCTAGAAGAATTTCTTGTTGAATTAATGGGAACCAAAATACTTTCTTGCACCTGGCCCCCAAAATGGCTAGATCCAGCGTTGATTAAATCGATATATTATTTGGACATAGTATATGAAATTCTCAAGAAATTTAAGTGAAAACATAATTAAAATTTTATTTTTTAAATATTTTTTCGTTTTAAAAGATATGGGGATGTAGCAAATAAAAAGGTTAATGCGAATATAATAATTTTTAATTAATTTTATTTAAAAAATACAAACTAATTAAATTATTCAAATTAATAAACATTTCCGAGTTCGGAATAAAATAATCTTATTTCATTCAAATGTTTGTGCTCTACATAAACAGGTAATTTAATTTGTGAATAACTAACGAGAATAGAAATTTACAAAGGAAACGAAAGCATTGGCGGATTGTTATATCAGTCAAAGAAAGCACTAGAATCTAGTAAATGAATATGAAATTTAGAGAAGCATTTCCTTTAGTGACTAAATCATATTCATTCAGCTTGAGGTATATATACTGATGTGTTTTGACAAATTTTCAGTCTTAATTTGCAGAGAAAAAATTCCAGTCTAAACTGAGTTGGTGTGCGTTGCAACTGAGAGCCGTGCTTTCAGGCAATTAACACTAGTAAGTGTTTTGCCTGAACACGACAACTTTCAGTTGCTGTACATTGGTGTGAAGCGATATAAATGATTGCTTGATTAAATTTTGACCAATTATGAAAATATATGCACGAATGCATATGAAATTATTGACCAAGTGTAAAGAAATATGAGCGAATACTGCATGAATTTCTTGACCTATTTGATTAAATGTATTCGGATGAAGCGATGAACAATGATGATGTCAATAAACGTCCGATCACTATGTGAAATATGTCACGTCAAATAAACCGTACTATTCTCGAAACTTTTTACTCAACTGATATGGTAAAATATATTTGTTATTTCTTTTTCGGCCCACAGCCAAAACATAATGCAAGATAGTAAAATAAAACACACTATCGAACTGTGTAAGTGCGGTGTAAGTCCGCCAATAGTTAGTGCCCGTGAAGGCTACGGCATGAGAACGCAGCAGCTGGAACGTCAATATTGTCCATTTATAGGGGAAATTGGGAGGTGGGGGCAGTAGTTTTTGGCTGCTTCTTCGCCATCCGTTTCCTGAAAAATAGACAGAAAATCTTTAACAATGTTGGGCCAGAACACAGGCTTGTTTAAATGAATCGGTAATAGCACGCAAACACAGCATGCAGATTTAAAATCAGACCCTAAGACATCAATTAACCATGCAAAAATATGAGAAAGAAATAATTAAAATATAAAATTTTAAAAAAATAAAAATAAATAAAACTATTAAAAGAATGCAACAAGATCCGCACGAAACAAACATAAAAATAACATGAAAACACGGAAAATTTGACCAAAAACTGACAATTTAATTAAAGAAACAAGAGTTCATGAAAATTGGAACCAAAATAAAATTATTTGGATTAGAAATAATTCAATTATTTGCTAAATGAATAAATTGTCAAAAATAAATTAAAAATTTAGAAATTAAAGTTAGAAAATACAGAGAAATTCCCAAGGTCAAATTTTGTTTTAATATATCAAAATTAACACGCAAGGTTAGGGTCACAGAATAGGTATATATACCGATTCATTTTCACATAATTTAATCAGTTTTTAATCAGTTTTGAAAAACTCGAAGCAGTTTAATCACTTTTACTCTGGTCAATTGAACTCTGAACGATCCATTTTTGAATTTAGAAGCATTTTTATTCTAACTGAAACTCTATCCAGAAAAGACGTGAATCTAGCCAAGTAAGCAAGAATGACTTGCTGATATGTTAACTGTGTATGATGTTTATTCATGAAAAATGGAACCGAATTTGGTATTCGATAAATATATATTGTAAATGATATAAAACCTTTTCCGTGTGCTGGGCACTGATGGGTCCTTAAAATAGTTTTGAACTGCCTAAGGGTTATCATCCCCACCTAGCGCCTGCATAAGAATTTGAACCGCTAGTCACCCGTCATAAATGACGTTGGTACTGTGAACTAGTGGGTGGAAGGTTAGCAAAAGGTGAGCTCCTTCTCAAGAACTGCTAATGCCCTAACCCCCCCTCGGGTCCATGAGCTGTCGTAGAAGACTTCACGCTCTTACTTAATTGTCCCCTTCTCATCTTATCTAATTTCTAATTTATCTAATCATTAAATCACTCTGTTTCCCCATATTCAACCATTCTAGTCATATTTACCCGTCAATAACAAACAAATTTAATAACAAGTTATCAATTTATATTATACTCAATAAATAATTAACATATATAGATTACATAGGTAACAAATAATTAATATCTACAAATTTAATTCAGTTAAATTCAGTTAAACACCAAATTTCGCCATCAAAACCCATTGGCGTCCAAGATGTGTCCCAACAGGCGTGCACGATTTACTCTGGCCTGTCGTTCCCCTTTCCCTTTTGTTGGGCCGGTTCTTTCTGCGGTTTCTCTTCGGTAACCCTTCCGGTGTAGGTGATGGACCTGTTATCATTTGTCCAATGCCAGTGTCTTTACCTGTGGCATTTCTTAGCACTATCGCCTGCTGTTCTTCGGATAGGTGAACCCCACTCTGCAGGAGGCCTGTCCGGATGTTGTCTTTCAACTTCCACTCTTCTACCTGTTTCTCTAGCTCCCGGGCCTTCTGTTCGGCCGACCGCAGGGCTTCGTCCTTTTGAGCTACTTGATTCCTCAGTGTGTCGATCTCTTCTTTCAGCTTGATTGCCTTCTCTGGGCGGAGCGATGTCTGCTCCATATATCGACACTTCCTCACCATGGCCTCTGCCCTCTGCGTTTGTGTCACTGCGGTTTGGTGGTAACCAGCTATATCCCTTCTGAATTGTTCCAGAGTTTTCTTGGGAGAGTCCACTAAACAAAATTCATTCTTAACTTCATGTCTATCATTCTCGATGTACAATCAGTATTAATATATCAATATATGGTCATCACTTTAAATAAAACAAACACTTGTCATCTGGATGGGGAAAGGATGGGTATGCCCTTTCCTACTTAGATATCTTAAAGGAATCTACTAGTGTTTTATGATCGATTCATTATAACAGGCATTAGCAACGCTAACATTGACAATACCTGTGATAACCAAGGGTAGTTACCCAATTCCCTATACTATCAACATTATAATAACATTACGAAGTTTGTATTTTTCTATTTTAAAAATTTATTTACCAAATTAAAATTTTATTGAATTCAAGTTTAGAAATTCTAAATTTAATTACTCTAAAATAATTGATAAAACTTTTATAGTAAAATAATAATTAAAGTTAATGCTAATAATATAAAATAGTTTATTTTAATCTCCGTTTGTTTTTCCACATTTAAGTATTTTATTTTTAGATTTTCACCCGTTGCCATAGCAACGAGTCAACAATCGGAAAATTTCCAAGGTCACAATTTTATATTTCCTTTTAAATAATAATTTTAGGTATTTCAGGAATTCTACGGATCTCTACGACCTCCGCGGCTGTTTCTATTTCGTCGGCACATTCTGTAGGGTATACTTTTTCTTTTTACTTCTTTTTTAACTTTAAATTGTAGAGATTCGCGGCTTATTGTACCTCGCAAATTTTGGGAGATTTATTCCGCTTATGGGAATTTTTATTGATATTTGTTTTTTCCTTTTTTTAAATAAAAGTTTTGTAAGTGGTTCATTTTAATTATAGTCATAATATTAACATATTAATATTAATAATAGTAATAATATTAACTTAATGATAATAATAATATTTTAGTAATAATAATAATAATAAGCATGATATGATTACTAATAATAATGACAATGTATTAATAATATTAATAATAATAATAATAATAATATTTTGGTGATATTAATAATAATATTAAACCAATAACACTAATGATAATAATAATAATAATAATAATAATAATAATAATGATTGTGATACCATGTTAGGGACAATGGTCGTGGTATTAACCCATGGTGGGAGTATTAGCGGGGTATTGGGAATAATAGTGCTATATAGTTTAATAATATTAATAATAATAATAATAATAATAATGATAATAAATTTTTAACAATAATAATAATAACTATAATGTGGAAATAATAATATCAACGGCATTAATAATAACAACAATAATAATAATAATAATAATTTAATATTAATAATAACATTGGATTCCTTTAGAGATAATGGTCGGTTTCTAATGAATTTGTGTACTGGAATTAATGGGACTATATAGTTATAGCAATACTATACCAATAATATTAATAACAATAATAATATTTTACGAATAATAATAATATTTTAATAAATAATAATAATAATAATATTTTAATAATAATTAATAATAAAAAATATTTTAATAATAATAATAATATTTTAATAATAATAATATTGATATTAACAATAATATTAGTGTGAAAACTAAAGATAATAGTAATAAAATTTATATTAATAACATCAGAATTAGGAATAAAGTAATATTAATGGTACTATATGGATTTTTCGGTAATAATAGTATGGTACTCACAATGTTTACAATAATGTTAATAATATTAATAATCACTTAGGATCAATATTAATAAATGTCAAAAAATAATGAAAACTTGGAATAATAATCAAAATAAATAACAAAATTCACAATATGAATATGGATAATGATCATAATATCAGAAAGAAAATAATAATTTTAACAGTAATAACATTTAATAAACACGATAAAATTAATAATGAAATATTTAGTAATAATAATAAATTTTAACAGCGTGGTAGTCACGTTAGCAATTATTTTATGGGCTGTGGCGTCGTAAATTTGAATTTTAAACTGAACGTAAAGTCTTTGGTTAACATTCCAACGTCGATTTGGCATGTAGATTGGATACGAAAATGCGAGTTATGGCCGATTTGACTTCCTAATGTGGTTAGTCGCGAATTTTAGTGAGTTGTGTCATACATTTGTGCTAAACTAACATTGTTGTTTACAAAAAAAAATAGATTGTATTCTTTCTGACTCTTCTATAAACTAGTCGGTATATCTTTCCTTTTTTATGTTATCACTTTATATTTAGCCTTTCCCAGGACCTCGACTCAACTCTTTCGAGGGTCGGGCGATAGGATTTAGGAAGGGTAGAATACTGGGCAGGCCTGGTTACTACCGGCACCGCGGCTTCCCCCACTAACGACCGGTTCGATCCGGGGTATCGAAAAAATAATTTCATTTTACTATCTTGTTGCATGTAAATCTATTATGTCAGTCATAGGTCGGTTATTGTCGTCGAAAGTTAGATTATTTTGTCTCGAGAACAAATCCTTTGATGATGGAGGTTCAACAACACGGTCGAATTCCTCGATCATGAAAAGACGTTTCTTGCGAGCTTTTCCATAAGAATAAATAAAACAAATTTAAAAACAAAAATCATCATGACTAAAATCATATTAGACAAAAATAAATTAAAATTACTTTTTTCCAACTAATGATAAATAATACGAGTAATAGTTTCAATAGTAAAAATAAAAGAGAGAGTGTAAAATAGAGTTGATTTAGTTGATTGATTTTGTTCAGCCAGCTTCGCCTTATATATCGTGATTGTTGGTGTGTGTGTTTGATGCAGTAAAACAAGGAATTCTCGAATATTCCAAATTTTAATAAAATTTTTATTCTTTTTGATTTAAATTTAAATTTTTACATTTTTATATCTCAGAATTTTTATTAAATTTTTATTTATTTTATTTTTCCTTAAATTTCCGTTTTTAAGTAATTTTAAATTTTCTGCTCAAAACCACACAGGCGTTATCGTGCTGGCTAAACAAAAGTAAAAGAAAAAGGGTTTTTTATCAGTTTTTGCCCAACATAAAACACTCCGGGGCCAGTTAAAATTGCGACCCGCAATTACAAAATCAAGATATTGAAGGATAAGAAGAAAACTTTACACTATGCACGATTACAGTCGTGACTTATACATATACATAATAGCATGCAAAATTTAAAAGTATCAATAGGATAGTCTCATAATCAAAGTCATAGGATCACAAATATCATTGAATAGTCTAATTTGATGATCATTATCGTCTTTCTACTCGTAGTGGGATTGATTTGGATTGGATTGGGTTTCGGAGGTTTAATCATCTAGGTCGGTTTATCAGATTGAATTGTACTGACGAGGAAGATTAGGCTTTAGATTTATGGAATTGTGTTTTGACGAACGAGAGATTTGAGAGATTCGATTATTGGGTTGGATTGTAGTGTTTTAGGTATTATTGAATTTGAGATTTTTGACGAACGAAAGACTGAAGAGATTCGATTATTGGATTTGATTGTAGGGTTGTAGGTATTATGATTTTGAGTTTTACTGTCAAGCTGGTACATTATATTAGGACAATCAACTGGCTTTATTGTTGAGGATTCGGTTTTGGGTTTACCTCCGCTTCGGACCATTCGGCATCGACTCCTGGTTCAACTTTTACCTCGTGGCCCATTATTGATCGAAGGATTCTTGTTAACTCTTCTTTTCTTCGATAGGTGACGGTCAATAGGGTTTGTAAGCTTTCGATCTCTGCTGATTGTTGGGGTTTTCTTTGGTTTTGTTCTTTCTTGGAGTTCTAGTATTTTTTCTCTCTTCAACCGGATGTTTCTCTGATGGTTGATTCTCCATTGGGTTTGTTGGGTTAGTTTTCGGTCTTGTCGTTTGATAATTTTCGTTAACTTTCGGATTTCTCTCCTCAGGGATCGTTTTTTCTCGTGGTTTCTTTCGTGTTTATTTTCCAGCTTTGTGAGATACTCTTGATTGACCTGGGTCAGTTCTTTCAGTCGGTAGGATTCATTTTTCCAGTAATCCTCCAGTATTTCATTTACTGTTCGTAGGATTGACTGTCTTTTGATTTCATCATTTTTGAATTGCTCACCTCTGAGGCTCGTTTTCGTTTCTGTGAGTTCTTTTCTTAGTATTCTCAATTGCTTCTGATTTTTATTATTCTGACATTGCAATCGATTTATTTCTGCCTCTTGTTGTTTGAGTTGGTGACATAATCTTTCTTGCTCTTGCTTCCATTTTCTTCTGTAGAAGTCTAGAGGGTCTTCATTTAGAGGTTGAGGATCTCCTTGGGGTTTCGATAGGATTGCTGGTGGGTTTATACTTTTCGTTTTGTTGTTGTATCTTCCTCGTGGTTCCAGTAATTCATCTATAATATTTTGGGTTAAGTATTCGGTTTCAATCGATATTCATAAAAATTTTTATTTTAATTCAAAGTTTTATCAGTTCGCAAAACGGTTTATAATTCCAGAATATGACGAAATTTCTATTTATTACGGTAACACGATAACATAGTGGAAAACTCTGTCAATGTAACACACTGTTTGATAATAAGACGTACTCGTTGCAGGAAGAAAGTATTCGATATTCATCTTCTGTAACTTTTCCCAAATAAGTGGCAATTCATATGTGGATTCCAAAACTTCTAAAGGTCATCAAAAAATTTTAAATCTTTATACATATTCTTTTGTTTTTGTTTGTTTGGTGGTTTGGTTGTTTTTTTTTTTTTTTTTTTTTTTAATATACGTTTTATACACTTTTTACACTTTGAACTCTCAATTAATTACACCCAGGTTTCGTCTTGGCTGGCGAAACCTCCACTGTTTTCCGTTGGCGGCACTGGAATTACTGGCAGCAGTATCATTGGCGGTTTACTTCTCCAATTGCATTATTTCCGTCCATAGCTCTGCCGATATTTCCACTCCTCAGCCAACAAACATGCCAAGTAATTTGAATTTCCAAAAGATTTCTATCTTATTTCACATTCTGTCAACAGTTCTTTTCTACTACTATCTCTTCATGTGCCTTTTGAAATTTGGCTTTCCAGCAACGGGCTTGTTGGCAAATACATTGAACCTTATGTTCCAATTTTAACCGGTTTCTCTTTGCCATTTCTTTGTCTGCTAACCAACGTCGCCTCACATCCATATGCTCCTCTTCGTAAAATCGTTCAGCTTCTATCTCTTGTTTTTCGACTTGATATCTCAATTTGTGCTTTTGGACGAATTCTTGCTCGTACTTACGCTTCCAGTTTCTCGCCTGTGCCTTTATGTGTTCTAGCACTTTCTTTTGTTGTTCTTCCACGGGTTCCGGCACTTTAGTCTTTAGCCTTTGACCTCTTGCTTTACTAAGCTCCAACTTGCATTTTTCCCATTTTCGGTAATGGCTTTACAGCGATCTCTTTCGCTATCCATTCCTGCTTGTAAAACTTTTCATCATGTGCTTCTTGCTGTTTGAGCTTTGTTTCCATTGCCTTGCTTGTCTCTCTAGCTGCATTGATCTGCGTTGTTCTTGTAGGCTTACATCACGAATTCTATGTAACTTGTCGTCAGCATTTCTTTTTCTTGCTTCCACTCGTCGAGCAATTGTTGTTGATTTCTCGGATCCAGTGGTTCTGTGTTTCTAATTGTTCCACCTGTCCTGCTTCTCTGTTAGTAATACGGCTAACTGGCGACGTCTTGCTTCTAGCCCGCAGATATAATCTTTCAGGTCATAAATTCTTGCTCCAACTTTTCTTCCCTGGATTTGGCTGCTGCGATTTCTTGTTCAAAGGTCTCTTGATCTATTTGTCTGTGCTTTTTTAGAGTTGTTTCTTTAACTTCAAGCTCTAGGCTTTTTACTTCCAGTTCTGTTTCTCTGGCTTCTAGTCCTAGGCTTTTCATTTCTATTTCTAGAGTTTTTCTATTCATCTCCTCTTCCTTGGCTTTGAACAATATTTCGTAGATCCTTATTGCCATCTTTTCTGTTCCTAGTTGGCGATATTGCTTTTCAATCTCGGCTTGTCGTTCATCTGAGTTTGTTTGGCTGGCTTTGTTATTGGTTCATTTCGATTATTCATTTTCTAAATTAGTTAATTTAACATTGATTATCGCACACGATTCTACTCTATGATATAATAATTCTACTTCTATACATCGATATGTTTATAGTTTTTTATTGGGTTTATTTTCTGGCGATATAATAATTATAGTTTTTACAATAGATACCATTCACATACAATTTACAGTTTATATACAAGGTTTTTATGATCTTCTAAGGGCTACTTTCTATAGATTCATACTCTTCCTCAAGCACAGGAGGATTTTCCATTCGATCGTACCACGCTAGAATTTCATTTGTTTGTTCTCTTCTCAATCTCCTTATTTCCAACGCTTGCCATTGACTTTGTCTGGTGACTAGATCTCGTTGCGTCTCTAATTCCGCAATTCTTTGTTGCTGTTGTTCGATTATGGTTACATATATCATACTTCGATTTGTGATCTCGGTTAACATTGTCAGGGATTGTGTCCATTGTTCCCTGGATAGATTTGCTACACGCGCTAAAAAATCGCACTGATCTCTCCATAAGGGTTCTGCTGATGTTTCATTTGGACTGCTGATTGAATTTGGTTGTAATTGGGGTGGAAATTCTGGTTGCGGTTGCGCTGTTCTCATAATGGTTTCGACGAATGGTCGTACTTCGGCTTGACGTCGGTGGTTTCCTCTAGATAGATCCATTTCTGAAGATTTTCAATTAAAATAATATTGATTTCAACTTTTTTTTTTTTTTTTTTTGACTTTATACATCAAGGTTCATTTTTACGTCTTCACAATATACAATACGTACTTTTATCTCATTATACAATACTACTTTTATATAATATACACTATTTACACGGTCTCATCCTCTCATTACACAAACGTTTCTTGGGGTCTTATACGCAATTGTCGTATGCCCCCGTATTTCTCGTTGGTAAGTTTATATACATCAATTTCACTAGGCCATCCTTGTGAGGCTTCTATTATGGGTAACTCTTTCATCCACAATCCACTTGAATATTGGCTTTGACTGGCTACTTCGTCATATTCGTTGTTTCTTCCAGTCTCTGAACGTTCTAACGTGATATCATATTCAAATTTTTCTACCACTGGCCATTTTCTTCGTTTTCTTGGTTTTGGTTTGCATTTTTTAATGACTTTCCACTGCTGAATTAATATTAGTGTCATTATGATGCTTACTACCGTTAAAGTTATCCATATCATTTTTATTGCGATTTTTGCTTCGTCTGTTTTCGCTGATTTCGTTGATTCTGTTATAGTTGTGGTTTCGGTTCTGATCTGAGCTTTTCTGAATGCTTTGCGGAGTTGGTGGGCTTCCTCCATTGAAATATGTCCGTCATTTCCGTTAATGTTCATCTTTGCTCGATTTGTTGCCGTTTCAATTGTTGTTATCTCGTTTTATTTCTGGTTAGGTGTTCCGGTAGTATTATCGATTGTTTATACCTAGTCACTATTTGACATATTGGTCTGTTTCGCTTTTCTTTATATACGCATACTCGATAGATTCCACCTTTCTCTCTTGTTAACAATTGGTGTTGTAGATACATTTCATCCCGTATTTTCCGGCATTCGGTTTTAGCTTTCCGGCTCTTCTCCTCTCTTTCATCTCTAATGCATACTTTAGTGATTCGTCCTCCGAATAGACTTCGAATCATAATTACATCATATCTTTCCTGATCTGGCACTACCATTATTAGTACCTCTTTTCTGGAATCCCTTATTCCTAGACAAGTTGAGATCTTGTCCTGTTTGTGCTTCCGCTTTCTGGATATAGCTTTCTGAGCCTTGATAGTAGTTTCTCTGGATTTTCTAGTCGAGTTGGTTGATTTCTGGGATTTCCTTTTCCTTTAAGCGTTTTCACTGCTACACATACCACATTTCCTTTATTCCCTGCACATATCACGTGCATTGAATTTCTACTAGATTACCCCATAAATATGGTTGTTTCTTCTTTAATCGCATTGATACGCATGTAGTTTCAATATTTCTCATGCATATTTGAATCTACTCCTCTATCACCGTTACTGTTCATAAGTACATGATTGATTCCTGGTATAACTTGAAATCGTACTCCTTTTGTTACTGCCATAATATCTCTACAAATGTTATCTTTTATTTCGCATGATGCTTGTTCTCTTTCCTGAATGGTAAATTGATCATCGTTGTCCATAGTAGTGAAGTTGCAACTAATTCCCGAGTTTTCTGTTAGACGAATACATATTCCTTCTTTATTGTTCATCATTTTCAGAATAAACGCTTCGATTTCTCTTTTGACGCTTCCTTTGATACTCCAGTCTGATTTTTCAACAGTTTTGATTATTTTTGGTATATTTGCTCTGCTCAATGTTTTGGTTGGCTCACATATCATGCCGTTTACGTTTTCTACACAAATTAGATAATTCATATTTTCAGCTAAATCATTCCATTGATATTGCTGATTTTGTTTAATCTCACTTTTCTGCATTCCTTTTCATTATCAATACAAATTTGGTGGATTTGCTCGTTTCCTATATTCGTTATTTTTATTGCATCCACACTTGTTTCCACTTGAATTTTTAATTTGTGTTTCTGTTGCGTTGCAGGAGTTGTGTTGATCACGTTTTCTCCATTCTTTCTTATTTCACATTTGTAGCTCTTTATGCCCATTATACAGATTTTGTATGTTGAATTTCTGGTTGTATCCTTGAATACGTAAGTTTGATTCTGTTTCAAATTCCATGTTTCACAATGGTAGGTTATCCGTTCTGAGGTAATACAGATCATATTAATTTGTCGTTTTCCCGTATTCGTAATTATTATTTGAGTTTCTTTAACTTCAATGGCCATTTCCAATTTCTCATTAGGGAATTCTTTTGTTTCCGTTAAATTAATTGACGTAATTAATATTAATAATCTTTGTAGTAGGGTCTGTCGATTTTGATTCTTTTGTAGTTTTACCGTCTGTTTTTCATCTTTTATAATTTCGGTTGGTTTCTGCTTCTCAGTTTCATTAGAATCTGATTGTGGTTCCTTCTCACTGGATAATTCTGGGTCTTGTTTCTCATTATCTTTGGTGTCTCCTTGATCATCTTTATCATCTTTATCATTTTCATCGTTATTTCCATCATCCGGGGTGTTCTTGGAAATGTCGTCCTCGACATTTATTAATCTGATAATTTCGTCATATTTTTCGATAATATCTTTTTTGTCTTCCTCAATCTCTTCTAGTTCGACTTTCCATCCGAATGAATTTTCTTGTTTTCTTTGCCAATTTCGAACTTGAGTTTCTAATTCTTCTTTTCCCGATCCGATTCTTTTGATTCGTTTTCATTGTCGGTGAATTTTATCTCTTTTCTTTTTAGAAGTGCTTTTATGGTTTTTGGTAAATTACGATTATTTTTGATTGCTTTTTGTAAAAATATATTCTCATGCTCCTCGAATTCATTACATTTAATATTTTGGTTTTACAACGCCCTGTTGTCCATTTTACTAATGAGGCTGCTGCTTGATCATGACCTCTAATTATTGCATCCTCCATTACGTATCTATTTGGCCACAATACATTTAAATCCTCTTTCGTTGCATTGACCATTATAAATTCCATCGCCATAGCTTTCCTTGACTTCGCGGCATACGTAAGGACTGTCCATCCTTTGTTATCTTTTTCGTTCAATACTGAACCTGTTCTCATTAATTCTCTTAGCACTTCTGTAGTTGCATCGGCTGCTGCTGCAATCATTAACGGTGTTTGACCTCTTGAATTTTTCAGATTCGTGTGTTGTCCGCATTTTTCCATTGATTTAATTATTTCTAATGATCGCACTTCATTTTCGGCTAATAAACTGTGATGTAATGGTACGTTGCCATCTGAATCTGTGCAAGTAGATAATACCGGCATTCTCTCCATAATTGTAGTCATTTCTGCTTGATCTAACTTTTCTTTGGCATAATCTCTCATCATTGATGTAATTCCACCCAATATTTCGAGAAAGCTTCTATCTTTTGTCCATTCTGGCATTATTTCTTTGGTTATTTCTACGATTAGATTCATTTTTGCGACATGTTCCATTTTTACATCGTCGGCTTTAGTTTTTGGGGTAAGATCCCACTCTTCGTTTATTACTTGTCTCAGCATACATATTTGCCTTGTTTGCGATCTCGTCATAATTTTCCTTGTTTCTGGTTTAACTGTTGCTGTTTTCGCTACAGCTTTGCATCGATTTACATTTACATAGATTGGTCTTACTAGCGGATTATTAACTAATTTCACTCTTACATTATTTTCATTAGTATAGATGATTTCATAGGGGCCTTTCCCTGTTCTGCGCAACTTTTTTGCTGTTCCTGGTATGATTTCTGGTGTTTCGATTATGACCCAATCTCCGATTTTAAATTTATGTTCTTGCACGTTTCTCTGTTTGTCGTGTAACTCTTTATAACTTTCTTGGTTAAAACGAATATTCATTCCGGCAGTTTTCCATATTTCCTGCATTCTTTCTTTAAATTTAGTAACATAATCATCAATTTCCATGTATTGTGAAACTGGTGGTTGGTATTCTAGATCCATGGCAATTGCACTCTCTTCCATACATAAGTTTGAACGGGCTCATCTTTGTTGCTGAATGAATGACATCGGTAGGCCATTAAACATAAATTTATATATTCATCCCAATCTCTCTGGTGCTTGCTCACATAATTTGAGATCATTTCGATTAATATCCCATTGAATCTTTCGGTTTGTCCGTTTGTTTGTGGATGATATGGTGAGGTTCTCAGTTTAGCGATTCGGAAATAATTTGTTACTTCGCTTAGTATCTCACTCATAAAATTGTTCCTTGATCGGTTAAAATTTGCTTTGGTGTACCATATCGACAACATATTTCCTCTACTAAGATTTTGGCAATCGTTTTTGCTTTCTGATCCGGCATTGCAAATGCTTCTGGAAATTTTGTTAAGTAATCAGTTATTACTAATATATACACATTTCCTTTATCCGATTCTGGTAGTGGACCTACTACGTCCATTGCTATCATTGTCATTGGTTCTGGTGGTATTGGCATCGGTTTTAATGGTGCTTTCATCTTATTTCCTGTGCTCTTTCGAGTGGCACATATTAAACAATTTTTTATCCAGTCTTTCACGTCGTCTGTCATATTTGGCCAATAGTATTTTTGTTTCAGTCTGGCTTCCGTCTTCTTGGCTGACATATGTCCGCCCAATTTTCCATCATGATATTGTATCAAAATCTCTTTTCGTCTACTTTCTGGTAAGCACATCAATCTTTTGTCTCCGTCCATTACCATCAACCATTCCTTTTCGATCGTATATCGATGTCGGTTTTTCTCCATATGCTCTTTCAATTGGTTTGATTTTTCGAAGATTTTCATATCGTTTGAATCTAAATATTCGATTATTAACTTTAACTCACTATCTTCTCTTTGCTCTTGTTTCAGTTGAGTAAAATCAATGTCTTCTGCAATTATCATACATATACGTCTCACGTCATTGTCCATTAATTCCTCGAACACAAATCTCGACATACAATCTGCATTTGCATTAGCTTTTCCGGCTTTGAATTTTATATATGGTGAATACTCTTGAAGTTGCATTGCCCATCTCATTAATCGGCTTGATGCTTCTTTGTGCTGGCCTAGCCATACCAAAGGTTGGTGATCAGTTGTGATTATTATTTCGTGTCCCATAGTAAATATTGAAATGTTGATCGCTAAAATTATTGCCAAGGCTTCTCTTTCCGTAACTGAATAATTCCTTTCGTGCTTTTTGAACGTTCTACTATAATATCCGATTGCTCTTTCTCGGTTTTCCTCGTCCCATTGGCCTAATACTGCTCCGGCTGCATAACCACTTGCATTTGTTGCTAATAGAAATGGTTTATTAAAGTTTGGATGAATCAATATTGGAGATGATATTAGTTTATCTCTCAGCGTTTCGAATGCAACTTGCTGCTCGTTTTCCCATACAAAAGATGTATCCTTTTTCACTAACTCTTGGATTGGTTTTGCAATTCCTGCGTAATATTTAATGAATTTACGAAGTAATCCCACAATAGGCGCTAAAAAATTCTTGACTTGTGTACTGTGTGGTATAGAGCAATCTTTATTTCCTATATCCTTGGATCAGGTTGTTTGCCTTTAGCTGATACGATATGGCCTAAAAATGTAACTTTCTCTTTGGCCCAATCACATTTTGAAGGCTTCAGTTTTAACTTCCATGCACATAATCGAACGAAACGTTCTAATATCTTAAATGCTGTTACGAAGTGTCTGAATATATTAGTAAATCAATCAATGTAACCAACATTGTTTATTCCATGCGTACGAAATTCTGCATCTCTGGGAATGAGCGGGGTGCAGTTTTTAGCCAAATGGATCTTTTTTAAACCGGTATGTCTTTCCCGATTGTAAGACGCTGTTTTCTCTCGATCCTTCTTCTTTACTTCGATTGCCAGTATCCACCTTCAATCAAGTGATGTAGAAAGTATGCTGCTCATGCCACATGAACATCATTTAATATCTGGTAATGGAAGTGATCCTTCGTGACTGGCGTTTAATCGTCATAGTCAATACAAAATCGGCGTACCGCTTCTTTTTCACCAATACCACAGGAATTGCCAGGTGAACAACCGTCTTTATACTCCAGCATCTAACATTTTGCACTGTCCTTCTGCTACGGGATTTGGAGCTTCTGCAGTCGATACGCCTCAGTTGTAATTGTTGTCCGTCTGCAATGGATAACTCTGATACATCACGTGTACCCAAAACTAAATCGATGCTGCAAAAATATCTAAACTCGATAAAGTGGTGTCCAATCTTCATTTCAATTTACAACTCACTACAATTGTCCACATTTTTTTTCATCGTCTGATCGCCTTTAACTCGGTAATTCAATCAATCCATGGTGTTAGTTTTCCTAATCCTTTCGTTTTCATAGATTACTTATCCTCTTCATCAAAAATAGTCACATTAACGGAATTTCGTTGTCGTTATTTATATTTACATTCTCTTGCCAAAGGTACCACTCTTTGCGCCTCGAATTCTGATTCCGGGTTCGAATATCATTCTCCTCACATTCATCATTGACTTTGACATACAGCAAATCATTTGATTCTCCCCAGGTATCGGTATTTCTCCCCCGGACATCTAACTTCGGATCTCTGTACATATCTGTCCAGTTTACTTCTTAATTTTTTTCATCTGTCCCTCAACATCAGATTACTATCTCCTTTTAGTAGGTCAGGCATTAATATCTGGGCAATTAAGGCATGGGCGTTACAGTTTTTCCTGATTACCGCCAGAAGGTTGATATTTACATCTTTATATTCATCGTGACGCACAACTTTCCAACTAACGCCGATTGACCTCTGGCTAAGGTTATTACATCTACCTGTTGTTCCTCGATACCCCGGCCATAAGAATCTGCTTGGCACCATAATTCATGATTGATTG